>JADRCD010233670.1:0-42232 GCA_019843815.1 Montemys delectorum | reverse complement strand
AGAGAGAGAGAGAGAGAGAGAGAGAGAGAGAGAGAGAGAGAGAGAGAAGCTCAACTCCAAGTAACCCTCGGTGCTGGGCACTGCCTTGGTAGGTGACAGCAGGGATATGCAGAAAGAAGAGAGCCTGAAACCCACCTTGTAGTGAAGAGTGGCCTGGATCTCCAGAAGGTTTTGGGAGACACAGTTTTAACTTGTAAACTAGGTCTCTGGGCTGAAAGCATAGCTCAATGGTGGCGTGCTTGCTGCCTGCCTAGCATGTGCAAGGTTCTGGATGTGACCTCCAGCACCTCAGAACAAAATCAAACAGGCCTGCCTGTATGGCATGGGCTTTATCTCTCCCTCAGCTGGCATACTGCACTGCCCAGACAGAGGGACGCAGTGGCCATTCATGGAGAGACTGAGAGTCCCCAGCTATTGAATACCCTTGCTACTGTGAACCCCACGCATTAAAGGCAAAGCACCATTTCCCTCTGAATTCTTGAGGAAATTGCTCTCATATACAGTACCAACCCTCGGCTGGGTGACAGAAACAGAGTGTCGCTTGCATGCCATTACCAGGCTGTGAAGTCTGGTCGGAGCTGCCTTTTTGGAGTTTCCAATCTTTTGGGATCCTTGGAGGGTCAGCCTGCAGGTCAGGTTTGTTTAGTCTAGTCCACAGTGGTGTAAAGTGGCCTTGGCTGCGGAGCCCACCTAAGGAATACTGTGTCTGTGATTCTCCAGCCATTCCTTGGCGCTGTGTATATGTTTCATTTTCTAATAGGCAAGGCTGAATTGGATTTCATTGTTAATAGATGGTAAATTGTTTCTAAAAACAACCTCATCCTTGCTTTGAAAGTTAGCCAGAGTTCAGAAGGCTCTGGCTTTAGGGTGATTTTCATTTCCCTGGGAAAATTACACTACACTTCTGTGTTTTGCATACACATTATGCACTTTCTGCACTTCTTTTGGGAGACTCATCTGAACTTCAGCTATTTTAGAACTTGTAGTTGAAGGCTAACACACAGGGAAAGTAGCCTCTTTTGTACATGCACAGTGACTTTTAATAAACACAGAACAGCGCAGCAACAAGAAATACAGACGGGCACCCAGGGACCCTTCCTTGTCCTCTACTTGAGCACAGAGAAGTTTACATTTTTTTGTTTATAATTTATTTGAGTGTTCCTTTTTGTCCCCTGTCTGACTCACTCCATGCAGTTGGAGAGGGAGAAAGCTTGTCTGACCTCTGGGTAATAAGAAACAGTGACTGTAAAGTCCTGAGTGTGGCCTGAGACCCGTGCCAGCTCTGTACACTCACCAGGCTCTGGTTAACATGGGGCCCATTTGTATATGCTTCCTACTAAAATCTCAAACCATGTTCCCTTTCTTATTTCTCACAATAAAAACCTGCTTTTATGGGCTAGAGAGATGGCTCAGCAGTTAAAAGCATTGTCTGCTCTACTAGAGGACCCGGATTGGATTCCCAGAAACCATGTGGCGGCTCAGGACTGAATGTTATTCTAGTTCCAGGGAATCCGATGTCTTCTGGCCTCTGTGGGCAGCAGTTTGAAAGTGGAACATAGATAGACACACAGACAAAGCACCCATACACATAAAAGATTAAAAAACATCTGCTTTTAGAACATTAGCTGTGTGGCATGTGTCTCTTAGCTCTTCTTCTGGTTCTGAGAGCGATGTGGAGTCTGTGTGCATGATTATGGATACACGCATGCCTGGGTGTGCATGTGGAAGTCAGAGGACAACTTTCCAGAGTCAGTTTTTCCTCATTTACCATGTGGGTCCCAGGGATCAAACTCAGGTCATTGGGCTTGGTGGCAAGCCCTTTTACCTACTGAGCCATTTCACTGGCCCCTTATAGCAAAACATTGCCTCGGAGGTGTGTAGGAGTGAATGGATCCTCCTCCCAGCCCTCCTGTATTCAGAAGGAATCTGTCCCAAGCCCTAGGTCTACAGGCCTTCTCTTCCTCTTAGAAACAGTTCAATTTCGTTCTTCACAAGCTCTTCATCTCCCAGAACAGCTTTCATTACAGCAACATAAATAAAAAGTGACATAAAATTATATAGCCTTGTGTAAAGTAGTTTAAGGAAAATGTCTTTTATGGCGGCTTTTATGATTTCACCAATTAGTTATTAGACTTTCTCCATTTTTAATTTGCCGACCTCCAAGTGCGTTTTCAACATTTCTCCTGTCTCTCCTCTGAGTAGTGGCACTGGGGCTGATGCGCTCCAGTTTAGGCTGGCTGTCTTGCTGCATAGAGGCATCCAGTATAGCCTGTTGCTAAGATGTGGACAAAGCAAGGCCTGGGGGAGGGGAGCTGGTGCCCAGTTATTTTTAAGTGAAGAGTACTGCTCTTGTGGTAAGCAGTGCCCTGGGCCACCACTGAAGGTAGTGGCAGATAGACCACGGCAGTGGCTGGACCTTAAGCTGATAAATCCTGAGTTTTTAGCGACTTTCCAAACATTTCCCGGGAAGTGTGAATTGCAGAGATTTACTCCTGCCAAAATTTAATCATGCAGAAAAAGTCAAATTTAGATCAGCGTATAGATTATTTTTAATGTGATTGCTCGACAGAGAAGGGCGTGGACAGCAGAGTGGAGTCCTTAGTACAGGCGAGTCTAGATCGTTGCAATTTGATTCATTTAGGGGAATTGTGTTTGGTTTGAGGCTTTGGCTTGGGCGAGGCCGTTCCTTTTGGGAGTGCATGATGTCATTGTGTCAAGTGTGTCACAGCCAAGGCATTCTGGTATTTATGTTGGCCTCAGATCTAGCTCAGAGGACATGGCAGCCTCAATTTATTGCTACTTTAACTTTGTTTAGTCATGGAGAGGTTTTATTTATGTTGGTAAATTTCAAACAGTGGCCAACAGTGACCACACAATGAAAGGGCCTGCAAGATTCATCATCGGTAAATCACCTTGTTGCCGAGTTTCTTTAATTAAGGAAAAACTCCGTGTGTTGATCCCTGCGGTTGCTGGAAGGAACGTGGTGTGGGGAGTTGCTTTGATTAATCCATCTATCAGCCTTGGAGAGTGAGTCTCCTGTTTCTGATTGTAGCTGGGCAAAGACCTAAATAAAAATCTATCTTGTCAAAACCTATGGGCTAACTGAAAGCAAATAAAAAAGTTTTATGACAGCCACATAAAGTTAAATAAATAGCGAGGAGGTGCACCGTGTCCTGGGGATGTTTCTCAGCAAAGCATGTGGCTGTTTCTGAGGGTGAGCTCAGCGACCTGAAGAAATCACCCTTAATGGTCCACTCGTTACTGTCACCAGCAACTGCTTTCTTTGTCTAATGTTCTAGGCTTTAGCCCCTGATTAAAACCAAGGGCTGGGGCTTGAGACTGGGTGCTGTTTGAGCTACTCGGGGTAGAAGGCACAGTGTGTGCTATTTCAAAAAAAAAAATGAAATAACTAAGTTCTTCAGGAATTTTATATACACAGTGTACTTAGATCATATTCACCCTCAATGCACCCTCTCCCCTCCCTCATCTTTCAAGTGTGCTTTTAAAGGGGGAAAATGTGGTCTTTTGCAACTGTCTGGGAACTTTTTTATGGATCTCTGCAAGGTGGTCAGCTTCCCTATGGTTTTCATAGTATGGGGGAGGGGTGCAGCAGTGGATTTTTTTTTTTTTTTTAAATGAGTGATGGGACCGGAGACCGGGACTTTGTCTCTGGTTGGACTCAACTCTCAGATGTAGTTTTCCCTGTTCTGTATTAGTCTAGAAGAATATATTGGGACAGAGGGCCTTTTCCACCAAGGATAGACTTCTCTCTCAGCTTGGGACCACAGTGGAGTATATTTTATTACTAGTTAAAAATATTTTTGAGTCAAATGAGAGACAGCAGCTGATGCGGAAGAAGGCTGCTTTTGATACAGGAATGGACTTAGGGTGAGTTGCTTTCCTTTTTAGGTTACAGAGAGACTGTTCTCCTGGTCAGTGAGGGGTGATCTCTTGGCACTGGATGTCTTTGGCAATCCCTGTCTGTTTATAGAACTGTACCATAAGCGTGGGCTGGGGGAGTCAGATATGTTGAGAAGCGTCTCCTTGGGAGACTTGGGTGTTGTAGGCATCCATGCAGACGTGGCATCTGTTGACAGAATAAGGCTGTGTGTGAATGTCAGCTGATGAATTCACTGGTTGTTGCTTTCTTGTTCCTGCGCCCTGCCTTTATTAAGGGAGTATGACTACTGTGACTCAGGCCAGCAGTCATGGTGGTGATGTGTAACTGGGAAGTCTGCTCTATCAGAATCTAGTTAGGAGAGCCATGGAAAAGAGTGATGGGGCTAGGCCGAGGGTGTGGGTGTGGGTGTGGCCAAGGGTGCGGGTAGGGCACTCTCTCACTTACCTAGCTGGGTCAGTGTTGCTGAACTGAAAGCTTTGAGCTTCCATAGAGACAGGTAGGTACAGAGCAACATGGAGACCTGCCTGGTCCTGAGGAAGATTCTCAAACTTTTTTTTTTTTCTTTTTTGGTTTTTTGAGACAAGGTTTCTCTGTGTAGCCCTGGCTGTCCTGGAACTCACTCTGTAGACCAGACTGGCCTCGAACTCAGAAATCCGCCTGCCTCTGCCTCCCAATTGCTGAGATTAAAGGCGTGTGCCACCACTGCCCGGCTTGATTCTCAACCTTTTAAAGATTTATTTTATTAAAAAAGTGTGTGTGTGTGTGTGTGTGTGTGTGTGTGTGTGTGTGTGTGTGTTTATTTGAGGAAGCCAGGAGAAGGCATTGGATCCCCTAGAGCTAGATTACTGGTGATTGTGAGCTACCCTGCATGTGTGCTGGAAACCAAACTCATGTCCTCTGCAAGAGCAGTATGGCAGTATGTGCTTTTAGCCACTGAGCCATATCTGCAGCATATTCCCACCCCCCCACCCTGGCCCCAGGATTCTGATCTCCAAAAATGTTGGGTTTGATGGAGAGCAAAGAGTCCTGCAGGGTACCATGGTAAACAGCATCCTCTGCTCTTCTTGATCGCCTGTGAGCTGTGCTGTCCTTTCTTCATCCCCCGGCTGAGATGAAGAGTTCTGTCATGTTTCTAGCCACTCCATGATCTTCTGTTTGCAAAAATGTTCTTAATTCAACATTACTACCATGGTTCTTAGCCCAGGATGCCCTTCAAAATCTCCTGGGCAGTCTTAAAAAATATTGATGCCCAGGCTGCCCCCTAGACCAATGAAATAAGAATCTTTGGGGACAATGCCTAGACATCAGTAATTTTAAAAGCTCCCCAGGTGATCCTAATGGGCAGCCAGGGTTGAGAGTATAGATATGAAATATGCAGTTCTGGATAAATAATGAAAACTTCAGATTCGATTTCAAATTACAGCTTGTCTTTTCTTCCTGAGGCCCGCAGCGCTGAGCTGGAGTGTAGGGCAAGAGACTCCCACCCTTCCCACTGACTGTCCTGGGGCTGGGGGGTGGGGTGTGGGAGAAAGGCAGGAGAGTCTAAATTGATCAGCACTGTTGAGTTAAGGGTAGCCTTTTCTGACTACAGCAGACTTAGAAAAACTTTTATTTCTCAATTGACAAATAGTAATTATGTATGCTTTGGATATATAACATGCTGTTTTGATCTACGTGTACACTACAGAAAGATTCAGTCAAGTTAATTAAATATCCATCGTATCACCAACCCGTTTCTTATAGTGAGAACATTAGAAATCTATTTTTATCAATTTGAAAACACATAATACGTTATTATTAACTAGGGTCCTCATCTCATATAATGAATCACAGAAATGTGTTCTTTCTCCAGTCCAGCCACCTTTCTACCCTGTGTTCTTGTACGATAGACTTTATGTAGTTGAGAAAGTAGAGTATTTGTCTCTGTGTGCCTGGCTTATTTTGCTTATTGCTATGTTCTCTAGGACCATTAATGCCATTGAGAATGACAGAGTTCCTTGTGCTGCATGGTAGAGGCTGCATGGGCATCTGCTGGTGTATGTGCCGATCTCATTTTATCTGTTTGCCTCTGGAGGGACATTTCAGTTGCTTCCATGTTGGCTGTTGTAGACAGTGTTTTCCAAAGTGGCTGTAACCATTCACTATGACAGATGTTTAAGGTGGCCTCCTTGTAGGGTAGGGATGAGCATTTGTGTATCCTTCAGAGATTGCCTTTCTTCCCCAGGAGTTTCTTCTCTGCAGTTGCCTCTGGGGTTCTAGTAATCTGATCTGCACAAAGCAGGTTGGTGTGTAACCCAGTTGTTCCCCAGGGGGCTTTCTCAGTGAAAGACCCTTTAAGATGGTGTCAGGCTGGTCTTCAAAAGTACTATCCATAGCTTCCCCTTAGGCTTTCCCATAAGCATTGTGTCACCAGCCTTTGGTGCTCCATGGATTTTAAGGGACACCTCTGGAGAAATTGTCTTTTTTTTTTTTTTTTAAATATCAAATGAGTATTGAATGTGTGCATATGTTTCTACCCCTGTTCTCTGCCAGTCTTCCCCTTTCCATAAACCCCCATGTATATGCCATTCCACCCCACTCCCTAGATACCAAATATTTTCCTTTAAAGCCATCTTTTTAGGTATAGGATGTAAGATTGTACCTCAGCCAGTGAGGAACAGCCAACACTCCCCCTGCTTTAGGGATAAAAGATGAAAGCCTTTCAGCTGGCTGTGCCTGCTTTCCTGTTTGGAGCTGCTACGCATCCTTCTGAGCAGGAGTAAAATTGCCTTGTTGAGATCTCTTAACGTGAGTAGTGCTCTCTTGATCTGTGACCCGATCCTGTCTTCAATGCTGGCTCAGTTGTGTGGCTCATCTCATGTGGATTATTCCTGCTTCCCTTGCAGCTAGCTAGGCTGTGTGACTGACTAAATAGGGTCAGTGGCACGGTGAGTGTGGATGGCTTCCAGGAAATGCCTCTCAAGGGTAACCCTTCTCATTACCCCGTTCAGTTGGACGGATGCAGCCAACTGGCATAGAAGAGCCATCTTGGTCCCAAAGTTGGAAGCAGAACTCTGAGGAGGTCCAGTAATAAGCTGCAAACATCCAGGGTCTCATGACTCACACACTGAGTGATCACTGAAACATTCACATGAGAGAGAAATAGACATTGACCTTTTAAAGTCCGTTGTATAGCATAGCCTTTCTGACATTCTCAACTAAGTTTTATATTTACCCATATAGAGTTTCGTCCTGAGCTGGAACATGAAGCGGGAGCTTTAGGAGGATATAGGGTGCAAGGACGCAGAGACCACAGACTAGAAAGAAGGTAGTGGCAAAACATGGGATCAAATTGCATATTGGGAAGACAGATCAGATGTTTGTAGAGATGGTTTTTAAAAGGTCAGCACGCTGGTGGTGTTATCTACTTCCTGTTGAAAGGAGAAAAATCCAAGAGTTGAATTCAGCCAATAGCCAACTGGTCTTTGAATAGATGTGGAAGGAAGTGTAGCTGTGCTAAGAAATAGACTTTCCTGCTTCCTGAGCTCTCACTTGACAGTGTCTAGCCAGCAATCTGTGATCCTAGCAATATTGAATACACTGTGTCTGTACCTATAATTGAAGCCATTCTAAGAAGTGATGGCAAAAGAGCAGCCTAGCATCTCCTTGTCTGTTGTTGTCTTCCCTGGAGCTGGTGAGATGGCTGAGCAGGTAAAAGTGCTTGATCCCCAGGACCCACGTGGTAAAACGACAGGCTGCTCTCACAGGTTGTTCTTTGACCTCTCCAGGCATACTATGACACAGGCATTCACACACATAAAATAAGTGTGTGTGACACAGAATGTGAAAAGGGAATGTTCTCTGCCATACAGTGAGAATTAGCCAAGCTGGATGTGAGGTCAGAACTGCCTGTGTAGTTGCCACTGGACTTAACTTGAGTGCTGAGGTGAGAATGCAGGTCATTGTCCAAAAGGCCCGAGACTTTGGGCTTGATAGCTCTGTGGGTCCCATATATACAGGCAGATACACTGGAAGAACTGTACTAAGAAGCAAGAAGTCCACAGCACCAGTCCCTTCAGTGCTGCCTGGGGTCTTGAGCTTGTTGTCACAGAAAGAGGCTGTCAATAGCGGCCATGTGCCCTCCAAGGTCCCTCTCGGATGGGATCAAGGTGATGGCGCCTGAGGAACCCAGTAGCAGGGGAAGCAGCCAACGGGATATTCTTAGAAAGGAGACAGGGTTGCTGCTTAAGAGTCGAAGCAAGGGAGAGCCACTCTCTCCTGCCCAGTGGAATGTGGCAAGTTGTCCACTAGCAGCTTCTGGGCATTTCCCAATCTCTTCTCTTTCAAACAGAGTTTTCATCACCATATCTGGTTTATCAGCTACCATTTCTACTTAGGTATGTGATGGAGAGAGAGCCCACAGATCACCTAACCATGAGGAGCTCACTTGGGTTGGTTGGGAGTGTGAGCCCAGACACACACTCCAAGTTGGCGCTAACTGAGGTTGCTGCTTTGGTCGGTGTCTTTCTCTGTATATTCTAAGAAGGACTCACCAGGCGATTGGGAGTACAGGTGGGGAGGATCACAGAAAATGTCTTCTCATTGTCACTTTCCTTTCCTTCTTCCTGGTAATATTAGTCTTGGAGACTTCTTGGAGTAAAGGCCATGTGATGGTTTGTATATGCTTGGCCCAGGGATTGGCACTACTAGAAGGTGAGTCCCTGTTGGAGTGGGTGTGGTCTTGTTGGAGTAAGTGTGTCACTGGGTGTGAGCTTTAAGATCCTCATCCTAGCTGCCTGGAAACCAGTCTTCTAGTGGTCTTCAGATGAAGATCTAGAGCTCTCAGCTCCTTTTGTACCATGCCTGCCTGGACGATGCCATGCTCCCACCTTGATGATAATGGACTGAACCTCTGAACCTGTAAGCCAGCCCCAATTAAATGTTGTCTTTGTCTTTATAAGAATTGCCTTTGAATCCAATGTGTAGCACTTTTTCTTTTTGAGTTTTATGGAGTTGTCTTTTGGAGTAGATAGATGAACATGAGGGTTTCCCAAACCTCAGTGCAGTCCCCATCAACCTGTGGAAAACTTCCAGGTATGGAAGTAATGCCTGCCCCTCTTCTCCCCAGTCATTCTGTGTCCAATGACAAAGCCAGCACCTAGCTCCAGAGAGTTTCCTGCTAACATACCCAGGTTATGTAGGTCATTCAGCAGCTGCATACTTCACGGGAGATCTGTACCTCCTCCTCTTCCAAAGCAGAGGTGGCCTCTCTAAGTCAAGCTAGAGATTCCCAGTATACTTAATAGTGGTGGGGGAAGGAACTGCCATATTGTTTCACTGTGGGTAGTGGACACTGTGCAGAGACAGATTTCAGGACAAAGCTAACACGCTTGGGAGAGCAGACCTGAAAGATGAAGAGAGCTGGGTCTTTGATGGTATTGGATTAGGAATCAAGTGTTAAGGCTTGTTTTCTGGACTTGCTTTATGGGAGGGAAACTTTACTGCTTAGGCCATTCGGCTGGCTTGCTGCTGTCTGCCTGATATGCCAGAGCACTGCTTCCTGTTCACAAATGGCCTGGTAAGACCTGCTGCTCATCCTAAGGTTACCTGGCCTGAATGCTTCCTGCTGCTGAGTTCTCTACAACTCCAAGACCTACCTCCTGGGAGATGGTCCAGCCTTGATCAACCACTGCTTCATCGAAAGCCGGGGGGGGGGGGGGGGGGGCGGGGGGGCGGGTGTCAGTCTTTCTAGGAACAGTCCACTGTACGTTCTTACAGTTCAGCAAGGACTGAGATACACCTTTGAGGAAGATTTCCCAGAAGGCTTGTAGCTCATGGAGTATATGTAGACTGTTGGTTCAGCTGTGGCATCAGTATAGACCTGTCCTGAGAGTGTCTCTTCAGGCCGGCACCCCAAGAACCCCTTGTCCTCATCATGCTTTTGGAAGCATAGAAGCACTTCCTGGCACTGGTCAAAATGTGCAAAATTAGGCAGTGCAAAAATGTGGTTTAAGGATTACTGGGGAAATGGTTAGAAATGCAGAATTTCAGGCCTGCCTGGCCACTGCTGAATTATAAGCTGTGTTTGAAAGTCTGGGTGATCTGCA
Source organism: Montemys delectorum (assembly GCA_019843815.1). Taxonomy (NCBI): domain Eukaryota; kingdom Metazoa; phylum Chordata; class Mammalia; order Rodentia; family Muridae; genus Montemys; species Montemys delectorum. The sequence continues at coordinate 32,245 of JADRCD010233670.1, read as the reverse complement.
AGGAAAGGAAAGCTTACCATGAGATTCTAGCTACTGCTTCCCTTTTGAGTCAACTGTTACGGTTGGGGACAATTTCAAATGTGTTCCTTAAAGGTTCATGTCTTAGACTAGGTGCCAAGTACAGCGATGTATATATTTATAAAAATGTCATAATGAAACCTGTTATTTTGTATACTAACTAAAATCATTCTTTACAAAAAGCTACACGGTCCCTGGTATTAGCAGGTATCCCAGAACCATAAAGGGGTGATGTGAGGTCCACTGGGCGGTCTGTCCCTCTGGAGGAACTTCACACCTGGGTCTCCCATTGTTGCCTGTTTTGTAATGTGATGCTGTGATGTCATCAGACTCTCCCCAGAGGTTAAACCAGTAAGTCTGCTGGAGGCTGTGCACTAAATAGATCTCTTTGTGAGGCTAACCTGCCTCAAGCATTTCATTATAGTAACGTGTGCTGAGCAGCTGCAGCCCCATTTCCCCTTCGAGGTCCGAGGTCTCTCTTTGCCTTGGCGGACACCAGGACACTATTTAGTTATTTGTGGTAGGGGAAACTCCACCCACACAGTCATAGGGCCCTAAGGGTTGAAGAAGACAATCGCTAGCATCTCTAGCCAAATCCAGACTAGCCATTAAAAAACCTCCAACTGTGCTTGTGGGCAGCCCCATCCAGGAAGAGGCTGATCTTGTTCTTTTATTTTTCCGTCTCCTTTTATTAGGAAAGTAATATTAAAACATTAGCATTTAAGACAAAAGTGAGTTTTATGTGGTTTGACATTACCTTTCATCCTTGTCTACATACATATTCAATTTTTACACATCTGATTCAATATTTTACGGTTCAACTTTGTATTCTCCATTTTTATTGACTAATGTTGAGTTGAACTTGAATCTCACTAGCCCCTTCTCCTTTCCCTGTGCTTTCCTGGTCTTTGCTTCCAGAGGTAACTACCATGAAAAACTTAATTCACGTGCTGCAAACCTTTCTCCATCATCCCCAAAAACATCCATGAAATGTATAAATAAGCAAAATTCCATTTTGGGGTCAGGTTTTCTTTTCTGTTTCAATGTGAGTCAGAGTGCATGAAGCATTTCTTTAGCTTATTGCTCTTCTTTATTATGGGTTGCTCTCCATGTCAGCAGCATGAAGATATCGTATAGCTGGGACATGCTGCCCCGTGGTATGGATGTCCCATGATTCCTTCACTCCAACCTATGATGGGTCCTCAGGTCATTTCTGGTCTTTCCAGTTGTTTCCTTACCCACAGAACTGCCTCACTGAAATCTGATGCATGGTTATTTTTTGCCCTTAATTAAGACACCTGTGAGGGATACTAGCAGATCAAAGGACATATAGGCTGTAGTAAGGTAGTTGCTGTAACAAATAGCCCCACACATAAATAATGGTTCAGCTAGATTAAGACAAACCAGTCCAAGTTACTGTCAAGTCCTCAGGAGTCCTGGCACCACACAGTCATTCAGATGTCCAGGCTGAGTAATCTCTCTTTCCATTAACAAGTGATTCCATTACCATACCTGACTGAAGCCAGGCAGTGGTGGCGCACACCTTTAATCCCATCACTTGGGAGGCAGGTGGATTTCTGAGTTCGAGGCCAGCCTGGTCTACAAAGTTGAGTTCCAGGACAGCCAGGGCTATATAGAGAAACGCTGTCTCAGGGGAAAACAAAAACAAAAACAAAAACAAAAACAAACAAAAAAAAAAAAAAAGGAAAAAAACAAAAAAACCCCAAAATCTGACTGAAGACATCTGGAACTACATGTGCGTCTAAAGAAGAAGAGTCAAGTTTGTGAGTGACCCTTTCTGCAAAGAAAGCATTAGTGAGTGTTGCTGTCCGAGTGGGTAGGCTACCTTGGAAGTGATGGCAACACCTGGTGTTCCCTCGTAAGGCAAAGAGCACTGGTGACAAAAGCCATGCCAGCTGAATCAGTCTTTACATTTTTCTAAATCTGATGTATAAATAATACTATCACTTTCGCGGTAATTGTTCTGAATCTCAGTGTTTCAGTATTTTCCCCTTAAGTCTGGCTAATTCATTTCTTTTCTTTTTACTTTCCCAACTCGTCTATTGTCTTCCTGGCTTTTGCCTAAGGATGAATTCATCTTTATTATCTTGTTTATCTCCCCCTTCAGCTTGTTAATTTTACTGTGCGATTTACTACTCTTTTTGAGGGTACACTAGAATTTAAGCATTTATTTTATGCTCTGGGTTTTTGCCTGCATGTTATCTGTGTGCCACATGCATGCAGTGCCTGTGGCAGACAGAAGAGGGCGCTTGATCCCCTGGACCTGCAGTTACAGACAGATATGAGCCACTGGGAATTAAACCCAGGTCTTTTGTAAGAGCAGCCAATACTTTTAACCACGATCCATCTCTCCAGCTCCAGAGGTTACCCTAGAATTTAAGTATTTTTTGAATAAGGTGAAATAAGCTTGCAGTGGCTTTGAAATAATGCAATATGAGATGAGTGTATATGAAACCAAAAAGTGAATTAGTTATACTTGGAGAATCCAGGTGAGAGGAATGGTGCTTTATGATTATTTTCAAGCTTGAAGTTTTTCACTATACAAAAGAAAAATAGCCTGTGAGCGACATCGTACAATCTCTGATTGTACAGTACAGTTCCAAACCCTGTCCATTTCATTTTGTATAATATTCCCCAAATGAGGACTCTAGCATAAGGGGGCTTCCAAGCTTGAAGAACATAGCACATATTGTGGGGTGGATTTTCGGTTTCACATAAAATGAGCATTGGCTTTGAGCCCGCCATCTCTGAGGCTTAGTGCTTACAAGCAATGTCAAGGGCAATCTGGTTTTTCTTCTCCTTGTGCCTAATACTTTAGTACCTTTGAAATGAGTTTTCACCATGTGCCCCAAGACCAGCCCCTTGTTCCCGCTCTCGATCCTGATTATTCCACACAAAGAGTGAACCCTTAGATAAGATGGAGTTTGGGTTAATACTAGATGCCAGGTGTTACGCTCAGTATTTCATATACAGAACTTCATGGAATTCTCTCAATGACCCTGTGGAAAGATACAACCATGTTGCCATGGTCTCAGAAAGAGAAAATGGAAGCTTGGAGAGTTTACATATTTCCACAAGGTCTCACAGTAATAAGGAAGGTGCAGGCTTAGCCAGGGCTTTCCACAAGATCTCACAGTAATGAGGAAAGTGCAGGCTTAGCTAGGGTTTCTAGACTCTGGGCCACTACACTCTGAAATGCGAGCTCTACTGTGAATGTCCTATGCTACTTTAATTTATACAGATTAAGTAACTTTAGGCCCTTTTAAGTATTAGAAAACAAGCAAAAGAAAAAAATTAAAGGTAGTGAAACAAAAGAGGTTGGGGGTATGATCAGCAGGTGGACTGTCTGCATGAAGCCCTGGGTTCATCCTCAGGGCTCAACTAACTAGGTGTGGTCATCACAAACACCAAGCCTAGCACTTGGGAGGTAGGGGCAAGGGGTCCAGAAGTTCAGGATCATCCTCAGCTACTCATTGGCATGCGACATGAGAGAGTCTCTGCCATGTGCAGCATGGCTTCCAGGGACTTGGAGCTAACTGGATCATGAGGGAACGAAGAAAAGACAGACACAGACAGAAATGTAGCATCAGGTGGTCTGGATTTTTGTTGGAAAAATTGTAGCTCCCAGGTAGCTTGGTGTGTTTACTAGCTACAGATGAATGGAGAGGCAGGGTTTGTGGTATACAGCTGGATCAAGGAGACAGGTTTAGTTAACCTCAGAAGAAGTCACTGTTGGGGAGCAGTCTTCAGGCCATGAATATCTGGTGGAGCGGCTACGGTAGACATTTTCTACACACACTCTCAAGACCCACTCTCTCCCCTGAGGAAGACTTTGACATCCCTTTGACTGTGAGGCTATGAGGTCCTTGGCATGGCTGTGCCCATGCAAACCATACACATACATTCAGCTCCCGCTCACTCACTCAGGGCTTTCTTTGCTCTTCCATGTCTCAAAACCCCAAATCAAACCGTATACAATAACAACACCGCCCACCCCAATGAACAAACAAATGCAAAACTGAGTGTGTGAGTTTCAAAGTTTCGGTTTGTTAAGATGTAAAAGGCTGTGATCCTTGGCTAAGTGGAGAGATTGTAGTTCTAGAACTGGCTATCTGTGAAGGTCTCCGAAGTCCTCTGATTACCTCACAGTTGCATGTGGCATATTTTTTTTTTTTTTTTTTTTTTGCCATGGAAGAAAGGGACGACAAGATGGGATTTCTTGAATCACAGTATTTGGCTGCCAAGGTGAGAGCCTTGCTTCCCACACATGTAGCTTTGCCACTGTTGGCAGGATAGCCCCAGGTGCCTCCTTCCTCACACTGTCTCCTTTGGCATTAGGTAGAACCCAGGGGACTTCCAAAGGGAAACAGGCCAGGTCTACAGGAAGGGCTCTGTTGTCTTATGAATTAGTTTCATTTTCAGCCAGGTTTGGGCTACATTTATCCCAGCAGAGACAAAAGCTCACCATGATGAAGCTGGAGGAGAATTTGGAAGGTAGGACTCAAGAATTATTGAATTATAATCTGTCCTAGATGCTTCTATAGGCCTCAATCAGGAGCCTCCATCTGATCATCATTTCAAGGGACTCAGTAGACAGGAGAGGCCTGTGGCTGTGACCGTCTGTAGAACGTGGCTTTGGTTCTCCTGCAGCGGTAACAGGGAGAGGACTCTACGAGTGGGTCTAGCCAATCTTGATGGCACTGGGAGAGGGGACAGGATAGACTTAGAAGGAATCACCCACTCCAAAGATCAAGGTATGTGGAATCATCGTGACAAAACACTCCAGGTGTGGTCACAGTCTTCGGATTACTGGGCTGGAGTCAAACACCAGGGATGAGGAGATGTATAGTTTGATAGGTTGCACATTATTTAAAGCTGGTGTGGGAGAAGTGGGGAGGAGAGAAGATAGGGAAAATCAGGGGGTGCTGTCTTAGTTAGGGTTACTGCTCCTATGACCGAAGCAACCTGGAGAGGAAAGGGTTTATTTGGTTTACACTTCCATATCATTCATCATGGAAGGAAGTCAGGGCAGGAACCTAGAGTCAGGAGCTGATGCAGAGGCCATGGAAGGGTGGTGCCTACTGGCTCCCTCCTCACGGCTTGCTCAGCCTGCTTTCTTATAAAACTCAGGACCTCCAGCCCAGGGCTGACCCACTAACAAAGGGTTGAGCCCTCCTCTGTCAATCACTAATTAAGAACATGTCCTTCAGGCTTTCCTACAACCCTACTGAGATATTTTCTTAACTGAGACTCCCTCCTCTCTGATGTTTCTGGCTTGTGCCAAATTGACATAAAACAAGTACAGGTGGGGAGGAGGTTAACTTAAAAGAAAGGGTTTATGCAGACTCTGTGTCAAAAGCCCCCATCGCACAACAGTTAGAAATATAATTGGAGGGATAATACAATACCTTTGATAGGGAAGGAGTGGGGAAGATAAGGGGGTTAAAATATTAGGCAGGGATAAGGGAGGGAGGAAAGGGAGGATCATAGTGGGTTAACAAAAGCTAAGGATATAGGAAAAATCCTATGGAAACACCCTTGTTGATAAACTAATTTCAAAATATGATGATGATGATTATAATTAATAATAATAATAATAATAATAATAATAATAATAATAATAGTTCCAACAGAGGTTTTCTACATAGGTAGGTAATGCTGCTCCAGAAGACATGGGTTATTAAATTAAAATCACAATGCAAGGCATGGGATAACCCTTTACAAGTTACTGGTCAAGGAGACCCCAAAGATCTCCTACACAACGCAGACCGTTACCATTGCCCTTGGTTACATGGTAAGAGCCTATTATAAAAGATGCAACACACTTTGCTTATAGGACATAGAGAAATCAATCTCAAATTGACCAGGAAAATTCCTCCCCGCTGGTTAGCTTTGATAGTGACAGAAGGTGCTGTGTAGGCTGCTAGGCGAGAGGAGACTTCAGTGGTCTTTGTACAGCTGGAACCTGCATGCTACAATACTGACCCGCTGGGAAAGACATGCCCACTGGTGCTATAGTGGTATGGATCGTTATGGGGTAACCAGCCATTTTCTAATAGCATTTGAGATCTGTTCCACAGGAGGCAATTTCATGCCTGACACTGTAAATCTAGGCAAAAGCCTGTAACTGGGAAGTATGTCTTAGGCCCTAAGCGAGGATATACCATTGTTTTTCTTCTAAATGGTTATGCTGTCAAATTGCTTCTAGGTACTTACTCATAGACCTGGGCTGTTCTCAGGTCTAAGGAGCTTTTTTGCAGGGGGCAGTAGTCAATGTGGAAATTCACAGTTGGAAATAAATGACTGAGTGTTCAACTCTTAAAGTAACATCCTCATCCACAGCCACCACCACCCAGCACACACCAAGGCTCAGGAAAATCCAGGTAAAGGAGATAGGAAGAATGTAAGATCCAGAGGATGGGGGAAGGCTGTGAAATGCTGTCTTCTAAACATGACATACTATTTCACTCATGAATTCACAGCAGCTATGCTTACCTGCCCAAGATCTACACAAGATCAAGTCAGACAAAATTTCCATGTAGTATGGCAGGGCCTAGACCTTAGGAGACCCTGAGACCTTAGCACAATTGATTCCATGATGGAAGTAAAACCCAGTGTGTAGACAGCACTGCCTGCCAAAATGAAAACAAAGGCCCAGTCCATCAAAGTCCATAATTCTGGGAAAGTCTCTAAATGTACTACTAACCTTGCTATTTGGCTTCTGTAGTTCTGCTCTGGCTAACTGTTCTTGTTAACCAAAATATGTGCCTAAAAGCTCAGCCTAAGAAAGGTGAGGGGCTACCCAGGGATCCCAAATACTCAGTATAGTCACCAGCATACAAAGACTTTCTATTGGCTTAAACCCACGTCCAAGCAGAGCAGATATCCTACAACTCATAGACAGGGGAGCAACGCTCCAGACCAATAGCTCATTGGGGAGCTATTGATAGCTGCTATGTGGAGGGAGAGTCATTCTTCTTTAAGGGAGTGGTCTATGCTAGGTTATCCATGTTCTAGCGGATGGCCCCCATATCCATGCATATCTGGACTTAATGGATCTGAAAAATAAGGACAGGACATGAAATTAGGAGTGAGACATTAGGGGGGATCCAGGAGGATTTGGAAGGAAAAATGGGGAGCAGGTATGATCATATTTCATTGCATATATGTATTCTCAAAGAATAAATAAAAAACAATGTATTAAAAAACCCAAACAAAGTGAGAGCAGTGGATAGAGTGTTTAAGTAGCTAAGCTTCTAGGGTGGTTTCTGAGAAAGTGTCTGAGTGACCCCCATCAGCAATGGATTTGTATTGTCTTGTCAAATACCTATATAAGGCCTCTGATTAAAACAAATAACTGGTTATTTGTTAGCAAAGACTTTGTCACTACAGTTGGGACTAAAAGCTCTAAGCTGTTGCCCAGTCCTGATATTTCCTGTTATGCAGCTCTGACAAGGGCTCACAAAAACCCTGGCAGTTGACAGTCTCCCCAGCAAGCCCACTTAGAAGGGCCGTGAGACTGGTTCTACACACGGGAGAAAGGGTGGGTGGATTGGCTGGGGTCCTCCTGGAGACTCTATTGGGACCATTGAGATAGAAAATCTGGACATTATCTGTCTACAAAATAATTCCTTTGCAGTGACATTGAATCTAGATACTCTTCCATTAATGAGATTTCTCAAAGAATTTAGAAAGCTAATTTAAAGACTCATTCATTTAATGCATGTGAGTGTTCTGCCTTCATGCATGTATGTACTACATGCATGCCTGGTGCCTGGCAAGGGTGTTAGATCCCCTGGTACTGGCACTATAGATGCTTGTGAGTTGTATGTGGGTGCTGAGAACTGAACCCAGGTCCGCAAAAGTAATAAGCTCTCTCAACTGTTGAAACATCTCTAGCCCCTCAGTGAACAAATTGCATCCTTCTTCCCGTCTTTGAACTTTAGCTCAATTGATTCCTTAACCCATTGACTCTTAGGGTACAGAAAATGATCCAGGAAATGAGAGCAGAGCTTTCAAGAAGAGTTGTGTAGCTCATGCTGTAACCCCTGCCTTAGTCTCTTGGATTCCATTGCAAATGATTTAATCAAGCTGTGCAGATAAGAAAGTGATGGCCAAGGCAAGAAAAGATGCTACTCAAGTTACTATGTCTACATAATAGGTTACCCAATCCTGAGTAGATTAAAACTAGATACCATTTACTGTGCCCATAGGTTTACATTCTGGGAGACTCAGTATGGGTACCACATCTTTGCTTTCTTTGGCTCAAAGGCTAGGGGTGGATCATGTAAATGTTCACATTCTTATATGTCAAGGGTGCCCCTTAATTATACCTTTGCTGGAGGTATTGGTAGAGAGTCTAACCACTGTTCCTCTATGGAACATAATAATGAAATCAAAAAAGGAGAAAGAGTGCTGTTTTTAGTATAATATTGTAATCAGAAACATAATAAATGTAGTAGACATAGCTCATTTTTATATCATATGGATAATATAAAAATGGAAAAAATGAATATGATTAGATCCACAGTAAGGTAAAAATTTCATTTGGGGGAATATAGCAGTCTGAGTGTTATCAATGATATTTTTTTTTGTGTAGTAAAGATCTGAATAAAATATTAACATTTATTATGTAGATAAAGAATTATAAATATTTTATATTATAATTTGTATCTTTCTATCCAAAATGGTTTCTTTTTGGAAGGGGAACATCTTATTGAATGAAATAAAGTCAAATTGTTGGAGAAATGTTTACATTCTCATGCCTCAAGTAGCACTATTTACAGTAAGCAGGCAGTGGGCAAAGTGCTCATCAGCTGAACATCAGATGGGGAAATGGTGATCACACACACACACACACACACACACACACACACACACACACACACACATAATCAATAGTAGTCACCCACAAAAAGGCCAAAATTGTAAATGTAGTTTTTATTCTCTGGATGTAATTGTTATCTCCTAAGGCCTACTGCCTTTGTCTCCTAACCTAAGCCTAGTCCTAGAAGCTTCTGGTCTCTGTATGATCCTTTCTAGGCCTAGAATGTTTTCAGGCTCTAAGGCTTACTGTTGAATAATCTTTTTTTTTCTGAGCTGTGGATGGATGGTTTAACTCTTCTGGCTCAAACTCCTCTCCAAGCTGACTGATTCAATCTTGCTTCTTTCTAGGCCTCTGACTGAATTGCTCTGCTTGGCTTCAAACTAACTCTGGCAATCTGTTCTAATCTTCTGTCTCCTTCTCATTCCCTGGCTCGATCTGTCTTCACTGGTGTCTAGCTTGTTTTCTCTCTAGGCTGTCTCTGTAAAACTCTCCCAGTAACACTGCCTCTTTTCTCTCTCTGCCCTGTTCCCTAAAGTCGCTTCCCTTTCCAGTCTCTTCTCATGAAAATTGGGCATATTCTATCTCTAACTCATTCTATCAAATGTTTCTCTGATTCATCACTTTGTCTGCTTCTCAATTAGAAGTCACTTTCAAACATGGCTGCTTCCTTCTACCAATTAATTTACCTTCATTAGGTGGGACTAAAGGTGTGTATTAAGGGCATGGCTGTAGATGAAACTGGAGGGGAAATCACCCAGGCTTCTAGTGACAGGTACAGAGCAGACTTATTGATATGTGTTCTGAAAGACATTTACAGTGGAATGATAGTTGCCAGAGGCTGTAGAGAAGAAGGAACGGATAACAGTTGTGCAAGGGCGACAGGGTTGTAGTTAGACTGAGTGGAACAAGGTGTGTTATTGTACTGTGGGGTCCCTACAGAGACTACTATACCACACACCAGGCTTGGTGGTACCCATCTGATGTCCCAGCTCACAGAATGATGACGAGTTCAAGGCCAGCCAGACATGGCCAGGATGTCTCAAGAAGCCAGGAGGGGAGGGGAAAAAGCCAGAAGTAAGGCTTTAGAATGTGTTCTGCATGTAAAACAGATGTCACGGTTAAGGAGATAAACATTAATCATTACTTAAACATTCCACAGTATATGCATGTATCAAGACGTGGCACTCCATAGCACTTACCTTTTGTTTTTATTGCTATGTTTTTATCCCTTAAAAAGATGAAAACATCTTTTAGACTAAGAATTTAAAAAATTGCTTTTTACCTAAAAATGGCATCAGAGCTGAAAGAGAAAGTGCAAAACAAGTAAAAGAACAAAGGAAAAGTTAGAAATATGCTAAAATATACAACAGAGTTTTGCAGTGTAGGGCAGGTCTTGTGGAAAATAAGGTTTTCCAAGAACTAGTTGTGAAAAAGACAAAGATTAAGGTGAAAGGGGAGACAGGGAGGCCAGAGAAAGGAACAGACAGAAAGGAACACTGTTGACGCTGCGCCCGTACTCCAAAGTGCACGAAAGTTAGAATTAGAGACTAATAGGAAGGGAAATGCCAACAGCCTAAAGATGGCTAAAGATCAGCAGAGACCCTCAGGATTCTGCGTCTGTAGAGAAGGGGACTCTTGGATTCCATCCGTACCTTTTGGTTAAGTGGGCTGTAGAAAGATCATTCAGCATACAGGTTCAAAATTAGTCTGTAAAGGAGCAAAACCCAGGGTGATTCCTGGACTCTTGATAGAGAGGTCCAAACTGGAAGGCTGCTCCTGATGGTGGTCCCTGGGAGCCTTTGTAAACACCACCCGGATTTTGCACAACATGTGAACAACAAGGACGGTTCCTCAGAATCTAACCGAGGAGGAAAGGCTTTGGAAACAAGGAAGCCACCACATGAAACGATTTATAAATACTTTCGTAAGTGTAGTTTAGATGCCACAATCAGGAGTTTAATTGTATCAGTTATTTTCACAGGAGTTTGTAATTTGAGGATAAAGGGAGGGGTCTGCAAGATTTCCACGATTTGTTATTCTTAGTCCACCTGTTTTATATATTTTTATTTTAAGTGTTTGGGCATTTTGCCTACCTGTATGTCTATGTACCACGCATATGCAATGCCTTTGGAGACTGGAAGAATTCATAGGATTCCCCTCTGGAACTGGAGTGAGTCACCTTGTCCTGTTGGGAGTTGTCCAATGTCGTCTGGAGGAGCGGTCAGTGCTCTTCACAGCCTGTTAAGAATATCAAAAAAGAGAAAACTGTGCAAAGATTCTTCTCATCGTTGTCTCCAAACAACGCAGTCTATCTGCTCTTGTACAGCGTGTGTACTCTCTCAGGTACTTTGAGCTCATTTAACAGATAGGTCTTATGCAAATCAGCATCAGTTTATATTAAGGCCTTGGGCATCCATAAGCTTTATATCTCGGAGGGTCTGGGAACAAATCTGTCAAGGAGACCAACACCTGTCCTCTTAGCGGATGGTTTAGCTAGAATTTCCTGCTACTTAAAACTCTCCAATCCACCTTTTCTTTGTTGGAAAACTAGGCCTTCAGCATGACCATGGCAGGGATGTGGTGTTTGTAGAAAAGTATTTTCTTCATCTTTCTACTGAGAGAGAGTTTTCCCTTGGTGTTCCAAAAGCCCTGCACTGACAAAGAACTCGAGTAATAATTTTATGCTTCTCAGAGCTCATTTTGAATGACCTGAGTGTATGGTTTTTTTTTTTTTGGTAATTATGAAAAATGAATAAAATGCCAGTGGCACATTCAATCTGTGATTAAGATCCTCTTTATAACATCTTCCAACTAGGACTTGTGAATGACTCTTCTTGGGTTAATTGTACTTAAAATCAGAATATGTAGTACAATCTTAACTGTGTTAAATTATGCATAGAAAAAGAACGTTAAAGAAATAACATAGTAAATTAGAGTAGCTGTGTGGTGAGCTTCTGGGGAATTTTAATTTTCTTTATGCATTTGTATATTTAAGCAATTTTGGACAAGAATACATTGTATTCTTTATTTCTAGAAAGGTGAGTACCATTATTAAAATCAATGTACATAATTTTAAGTATCATATGGCACAGATTGTGAAAATATTATATAGGAGGATAAGATGGAGAGGTGTAGGCTATTGTATTGAGTAGTTTTTCATGTTCAGATACCAAAATGACTATAAATTCTGTTCTTTCCCTTTTTCCCTTCCTTCCTTCCTTCCTTCCTTCCTTCCTTCCTTCCTTCCTTCCTTCCTTCCTTCCTTCCTTCCCCCTCTCTTTCTCTCTCTCTCTTTCTTTCTCTCTTCCTTCCTTCCTTCCTTGCCTGTTTTCCTCTTCCTCCTCCTCTTCCTCCTTCCTGTTCTTATTCTTCTTTTGAAATAGGGTCTCTCCATGTAGCTCTGTATAGCTAGAAACACACAATGTAGGTCTGGTTGGTTTTGAGCTCACAGAGATCTGCTTGCCTCTGCCTCCCCAGTGCTAGGATTTAAGACATGCACTACCATGCCTCACCTTTAGGTTCATTTTTAGTTATATGCATGTGTCTCTAGGTATATACGCCACATTTGTACTGGTTCCTGACAGGGGTCAGGAGAGAGCATAAGATCCCCTGGAGCTAGACTTACAGGCAGTTGTGAGCTGCTGGACATGGGCGCTAGGAGCTCAGTTCTGATCTTCTGGAAGAGCAGTCAAATGCCCTTAACCAGGGGCTGAGCCACTCTCCAGACCTCTTGCTTCTATTCTGGAAAAGGTTTTGCTTGTGGTATGGCTATGTATTTCTCAACTGGAAAAATATTTTCTTTCATAAACAGTATAATAAAATATATCTTAATCACTACAATAATATTTAAGTAGGGTATACATTTTATTTAAACTCTTTTTTTGAGATAAGCTCTCACTTTGAAGCTCAGGCTAACTTCCAATTCATAGTCCATCTACCTCAGTCCTCAAGTGTTGGGAACACAGCTTTACCTTTAAGGGTTGAAGTAGAGTTCATCTAAGTTGTAGTTTTTTCCTCTTTTTAATAAGTTGATTTTTTTTAAAGCCGGGGATGGTCTAAACAATAGTGTTCACTGCAAAACTCATAGTCAAGTAACTTGCAGTAAAAATAATTATTTTTACTTCAAAACTCTTAGTAGAGAGGACTTTAATGTTGAATGAAAGAGAACTATCTGAAGTAGTGGACTCCAGACACTCTGATAAGAACAGTGCCCACAAACACTGGGAGGCCACACTGTACTCCACGAATACCTAAAATTATGTGCCAGTTAAAAACAGAAATGTATTTTAAATAACTGTTTACTGGAAATAGCTATAATAAAGTCATTCTTTTAAATCCAGTTGTTATACTGAGACAGAAGATCTCAAGTTTGGGCTTGAAATTCTAAACAAGTGACTTTAAAGAATTTTAAAACTTAGTTTAACCTAACTTATTTTTGAGACAGCTAGACTTTGAACTTGTGGCTCATCAGTTACAAAAGGTTTGTGTTTGTTTGTTTTGTTTATTTTGAGACAGGGTCTCACTGTGTAGCCCTGGCTATCCTGTAACTGACACGTAAGCTATGCTGGCCTTGGAACTCACAGAGATCTGCCTAACTCTGCCTCTCCAGTCCTGGGATCAAAGGTGTATGCCACTACCGTCCAGCAAGAGCTTTAAATTCGACTTGTCTCTGCAACTCCTTCCATGGGTATTTTGTTCCCCCTTCTAAGAAGGATTGAAGTATCCACACTTTGGTCTTCCTTCTTCTTGAGTTTCTTGTGGTTTGTGGGTTGTATATTGGGTATTCCGAGCTTCTGGGCTAATATCCACTTATCAGAGAGTGCATACTATGTGTGTTCTTTTGTGACTGGGTTACCTCACTCAGGATGATATTCTCCAGATCCATCCATTTCCCTAAGACTTTCATAAATTTATTATTTTTAATAGCTGAGTAGTACTCCATTATGTAAATGTACCACATTTTCTGTATCCATTCCTCTGTTGAGGGACATCTGGGTTGTTTCCAGTTTCTGACTATTATAAATAAGGCTGCTATGAACATGGTGGAGCATGTGTCTTTATTACATTTTGGAGCATCTTCTGGGTATATGCCCAGGAATGGTATAGCTGGGTCCTCTGGTGTACTGTGTCCAATTTCCTGAGGAACTGCCAAACTGATTTCTAGAGTTGTACCAGCTTGCAATCCCACCAGCAATGAAGGAGTGTTCCTCATTTCCCATAATCTCACCAGCGTCTACTGTCACCTGAGCTTTTGAGCAGAGACCGAAAGGACAATCCAGAGACTGCCCCACCTGGGAATCCTTCCCATATACAATCACCAAACCCAAACACGATTGTGGATGCCAGCAAGTGGTAGCTGACTGGAGTCTGATATAGCTGTCTCCTGAGAGGCTCTGCCAGTGCCCAATTAATACAGAAATAGAGGCTCACAGCCATCCATTGGACTGAGCACAGGGTCCCCAATGAAGGAGCTAGAGAAAGGACCCAAGGAGCTGAAGGAGTTTGCAACCCCATAGGAGAAACAACAATATGAACTAAACAGTACCCTCAGAGCTCCCAGGACTAAACCACCAACCAGAGAGTACACATGGTGGGATTCATGGCTCCAGCAGCATATGTAGCAGATGATGGCCTAGTTAGTCATCAATGGGAGGAGAGGTCCTTGGCCCTGTGAAGGCTCTATGCCCCAGTGTAGGGGAATGCCAGGGCTAGGAATTGGGAGAGTGTGGGTTGGTGAGCAGGGTTTTTTTTTTTTTTTTTTTTTTTTCTGGAGGGGAAACCGGGAAAGGGGATACCATTTGAAAATGTAAATAAAGAAAATGTCTAATAAAAAAATCTGACTTGTTTGTTGTATAGATGAGGAAGCTGGAGAAACTTGGGATTTTTTGATTCTCTGCATGTGATTTCTCTGAAACTATGCTCTGGTGAAGAGTCCTTGGATCAGTCATGTGGAAGAAAAGGATGTGTGGACATTTGCCCAGCTCCGTATGCAAAATGAAATGTGAGCTACCATTTGTTTTCACAGTATTCAAAGTACCTTTGATTCCCCCACCTCATCCCATGGCTCAAGCTGCATGGGGATCATTTGAGGAGGCCCACAGTCACCAGCGCTCTCCGTGCTCAGAAGCTCTCTGTAGAATTCCATGGAGGAATGGAGAGTTCACTGGAACTTGAGCAGCTTCTAGGGTCCAGCCTGCAATTCATACTTTCTTTGAACTATGATTTAGGTAAAAAATAATTAAATAAATGAGGGGCCGGGCAGTGGTGGCCCACACCTCTAATCCCAGTAACTCCAGAGGCAGAGACAGGTGGATTTCTGTGTTCAAGGCCAGCCTGTTCTACAGAGTGAGTTCCAGGATAGCCAGGGCTACACAGAGAAACCCTGTCTCGAAAAACCTAAAACAAAAACAACCCCCCCCCCCAAAACAAAAACAAAAACAAAA
Organism: Montemys delectorum; assembly: GCA_019843815.1. NCBI lineage: Eukaryota > Metazoa > Chordata > Mammalia > Rodentia > Muridae > Montemys > Montemys delectorum. The sequence goes on along the minus strand of JADRCD010233670.1, from coordinate 16,936 downwards.
ACAAAAACAAAACAAAGATAAAACTTTCAGAGTTTATTTAATAAGTGCCACCAGCCTTGTAAACTCACAATTAACATTAGCTTGCCTGCCTCGGGCTCCGAAGCCTGGCTCCTAACAGGGAAGGGTGCAGACAGGCTGTCCATGGTGGACACTGCTGTGTGCTCTCATTCCAGGGGACGCTGGGCAAAGCTTGTTTTCTGGAACTTGCTCTTGTTTTATGGAAGCTCTGAGGCATTTTTTTTTCTTTGAGATTCATTTGAGATGAGACTTGAAGCACAAGGCCAAAGGGTCTGGGATGAGGCTGCTTCTGATGTGCAAATGGCCGAATTCACCTTTTCCACTAGATGGCGTTAGTAACGTCCGAAGCCAGAAGCTAATTACCAGCCACTTTTGTTAGGCTCCCAATTACACCTGTGTGTCTTAAGATGCAATGGGTACTCGACTCTCTTGTGTGTTTTAACTGGGATGCCAGGTACACGGTTAAGACATTGGTATCAGCTCTCTCCCAGGACAGACATAGCTTCTGGGAGTATCCAAATGGCACGCTAGAGTCTCATATTTCAAGCTAGACCTTTGAAGGCAGCGTACCACTCCGTGGTAAATTTAAACTAAGCATTCCTAGCTCTCCTTACCCTAGCTAGGCAGCAAGCAAGAGTTTTAGGTAGACGGGGAAATGAGAGTTTTGGTTTTCTCATCGAGGGGCCGGTGGGGGGAAGATTTTTGTTGTTATTTCTTTAGAGCTGGATGGTGTGTTCAAACATGCAGGGGCAAAACACACCCAGATGTGAAGACTGATCACTTATCTTCCTGTAATTGTTCTGAGGAAACTAGGTTTTTAAATTATAAATGAAAAAAACCTCCACTGCCTAGAACCGGTGCTGTTCAAACTGCTACTGAGGTGTGCTCAGTGGAGCTCACTCAAGACACCGTGTGTGTGTGTGTGTGTGTGTGTGTGTGTGTGTGTGTGTGTGTGTGATGTCTCTCCTGCGCCGGCAGTGGGGTGCTCCTGTGGGCACCTCTGCCGCTGCCTCCATCACTGCCCGCTGCTATCCTGAACTCATCATTTCTTCCTGTTGATTGGTATCACCTCGCATGCTTAGAATGTCTGCCTGTCTGTTCAGAGTGTGAACTCATTCCTCACAATCCTGATCGGTTCGTTTCGCACTGGTGTCAAAACGACTTATTAAATCCCGCACCTCCTGATACCCAGTGGCTGATGTGTTTCTGTCCAAACAGTAAATGACAATAAGCATATGCAGTCGGTGGCCTAGCAAACTCATTTAATTTGATAAAAATGTCACCGCAACAAGCTTTAAATCGCTGTCCTTTTCATCATTGCTAATTGCTAGCTATAGACCTTTTTCCTGTGCTTTAATACAAGTGTTAGAATACCGCTCCTTCCAGTCTGATTAGGAATTTAAAAAAAAAAAATGTAGAATTCCTTTTCAGTGGCAGCATTATTTCATCAAGAGATGGATTTTGCTCTTAATTAGCCAACATGCCACAAGGGAAGCTTCAGAGTCACGGGTGTGAAACAGCCTGGAGCAGGAGATCAATCTACAGGAAGGAAATGGCGGCTGGGGAATAATTGGCAGCCCGGGTGAATGTGGGCTGGTTGTAACAGGGACAATATGTTCCCTCGAATATCATGAACCTCTCCCCATACCGCCAACTTGGCACATTTCAAACTCAACAAAAGACGTGTGGTTATTTGTCTATTGTTTGAGATTTTTTCTTGCTGCTTCATTGAGGTTTGATCATGTGTCAGTCTGATAATCTGGATACTTCTGACCAGAGTAGGGGATTAGGACATCTGTGAATTCAAATAAAGAAAAAAAAAACAAAAAGAAACTAACCAAAATGAAACAAAAACAATTTTCCAAGAGTCTGAAGCTTAAAAACAGACCTGGACTTTGTCTACATATCAGAAACAAACAATCAGTTAATTTGCTAAACCCAAATGACAATTTGAAAAACAGTATACCTTTGTGAATCCCTTGTGAATTGAACTCAAACTTAGAGGGAGGGAGGGAGGGAAAGAGAGAGAGAGAGAGAGAGAGAGAGAGAGAGAGAGAGAGAGAGAGAATAGGGATCGGCTACATTTATTTGGTTATATCATCAAGACAGAAGAAAATCACAACCTGACACTCCTATCTCTACCGGGAACTGGTATTTAATCTGACCTGCTATTTGCTATTGTTTTAAAATAAACTTTCTGTCTGAAACTTGACAGTTAAGCCACACCACACCCATCCTACCCCACAAGAGGGTATTTCTGGGGTTTGATGAATGCAAACTGGCCGAGCAAAGAGAGAGCATCTGACTTTCTGGCTTCTCTTCACTAATGATGAAATGTTAGCTCTGGACCACTGTCTATTTGATTTGTGGGGTTGGAAATATATTCTCCAAGTTGTCAAGGGATCATAGTCACTTTGTAGTAAACTCCAAGGGATCTCCCCAGCCATCTATCTGCAGAATGGCTTTGATTGGCCAGCCTAAATGATACAGGTAGTAGAAGACAGGTGATTTACTTGTAGATAGGCTTCGAAGCAACTCTCTATCTCAATTTCGGAGTTACGATTTAGTCTTGGGACGGTTTCGGGGTGTCACAGGTCATTTTATTTTCTCTACTCTTTGTGTGAGAGTAATATCCCTAATGAACACAAGAAGGAAATATCTTCATTGTGTTTCAGGAAAACCCAACACAGCTCTTTCTGCCTAAATTGAGCAGTGCAGATAAATAATTGAAATGAACGTAGATTATGTCAGTCCTGCCCTGAACTCTTCTAGATCAACACCCAGGCTGCTTCCTGGGAAAGAGACCACTCTGGGTCTTCATCCCTATGGCACACGCCATCTACTCTATCGGCAACCTATCCAGTGGTTTGGTGCTAGTGAGGCACATGTCCCACACATGAGGATACATGATGGGCCACATCCTCTAAGACTGATGTGCAGGGAACTCATATAGGGCTTTCAAACAGTGGAGAATGTCTTAGTAAGGATCTTACTGCTGTGAATACACACCATGACCAAGACAACTCTTATAAGGACAACAGTTAATTGGGGCTGGCTTACAGGTTCAGAGGTTCAGTCCATTATCATCAAGGTGGGAACATGAGAGCATCCAGGCAGGCATGGTGCAGGAGGAACTAATAATTTTACATCTTCATCTGAAGGCTGCTAGCAGAATACTGGGTTCCAGGTAGCTAGGGTAAGGATCTTAAGTCCATGCTCACAGTGACACACCTACTCCAACAAGGCTACATTTAACAATAGTGCCACTCTATAGGCTAAGCATACACCATCACAACTACCTTAGTTAAAGTCAAGAGTGTAATTTACAGTGTGTCTTTTTCCAATGAGTTTTAGGCCCAGCTCTATAAGGCAATGTAGATTTGTACCATTTTGCATAAAAGCCCTTGGCTCCACAGAGTTTAGTCTTTCTGTAGCATTAGCTTCCATTTACTAATTGGCATGGACTTCTTAAGAATGATACTACTTCCTGGAGTAAGCTAGGTGCTAGTTGTAAAGGAGAGCATTTTACATATGTGTGCAGAAGCCTGTGGAGGCCAACAGGAGCCTTGCAAATGGACGTACAGTTAGTTGTGGGTCCATCTGGGTTCTTGAGCTGAGTCAGATCTTCTGCAAGAGGAGTGCTTCAGTTCTCACTGCTGAGCAATCTCTATCCCCTAGAATCGAGGAGCCTAGAGGATGGGTTTATTATTACTTAAAATAAGTTTCTTCCCCCTGGCATAAGCAATATATAAATGCATACTTTTTTTTTGTCATAAAATCCCCGTTGGAAAAAAAATCCCCGTTGACTTGCCTGATCAGAGGTTCCTTGATGAGGTACCCTCTTGCCTCTGTGGTCTGTTTTGGGGCTGTTAAGACTCTGTCTTGATTTTGCTTTTTGTTTTGTTTTATTTTTAAAAATCCAAATGTAGGTGGTGGGTGTCTCCTTGCATGTGTCATTTCACATTTTTGTCAATACATTTTAACATTTTTATGTAAAAGTTTATGAAAAATACTTTTTTGTGAAAAATACATGTTCATAAAAATACAAATTTTATTAATACAAATACAATAGATATCAATAAGTGGTACATGTTACCCCATTTGTGTCCTCTCCCAGATTACGGCTTTAAATGAACCATGTGTCTGGAAACTGGTACATCCCTCTGTGGAGGCTGAGGGATACTGTGAACACCCATAGTATAAGAGCAGCTGTTCGTTAATAGTTCCTCTTCTCATCATAGACAAGAAAAAGGAAGATGTTTACTGTCTTCAGTTAGGAACCACTAAACAGCAATGGAGATCAGAGGCTGGGCTGTCCTTAGGGAAATCTTGTAGATCATCAGTTGCCCTCCGAGGCTGGCTTCTGCCTCTTCACTCTGCTACCCTGTCTTAGTGGCTTTTCTCTTGAAGCCGCATCAGGCTCCGTGACACATTCACAAGTGTCCCAATTCCAGGGCCCAGATCTAGCCCGACTCTGAAAGTACTACAGGATTCACAAACATCTTTATGCCAGCGTTTGGAACATTTTATGTTGGCACAGGATGTGTGTATTCTCAGCATTTGTGTGCTTAGTTTTAGTGGGCCAACCAGGTGGTTTTGAAGTCACTTGGGCCATCCTAACCCAAGGAATCTTTGAGAGAGCATTCCTTAGCAGGTTCTGCTCCCTGTATTCAATAGGAATGTGCAGGAGAGATACGAGAAGCAATTGTGTGGGTGGGAAGATGGAATGAAAGATATGGTGTAGGCGGGGGGTGGGGGGATGGCTGGTTTGGAGTGACTGCAGTTTCAGAGCAGGGACAAGGGTTTATCGACTTGGCTGCTTTAGAAATCACAAGGAAGTCCCCTCCTTTGTCTCCTTTCTGTTTTAAAGGTGGAGTCTCACTATGTTGCCTACTTTGGTTTTGAACTTGTCATCCTCCCACTTCTATGTCCCCAGACTGGGATGCCCACACCAATTATCAATGACAACATGGTTTTCCTCCCTAAGCACCCCTATTGGCTAGTTCTAAAAAGGATCCGTTCTCAAAAAAAACAAAACAAAACAAAACAAAAAAAACCTTTATATTTAACAGCAGTTGAGAAGCTACCAGCAAGTCTGAGTGAGTGAACTAGCTCAGAGGGGGGGGGGAAAGCTGTTTTTAAAAGACCTTATTTCTTACATCTTGAGTATCCACAGAGCGAACTAATTTTTTCATCTTAGTACCAGGAACTTCACATGGATGTATTTGAACATAAAAATTTAAAGCCATTGTTGCCCTAGCTACGTGCTCCAGACGCCCCGCATCACCACCCCCCGACCACCTGGTTAGTTTTCTGAGTATTTCTTCTGGAATGGTTTACAATGGCTGGCTCTTGGTTTGATGTCACATCGATAAATTATGGTGCTTTAAACAGATGCGATCTCACTGCGTGGAATTCTTCAGGGTAATGCTCGGGAAAAGGTTCCCCTTCCCCCGCTTCTTGGTTTCATTGTAGTTTTGCTGTTTGGAGGTTTTATGTTGTTCATTTAGTTTCCTGGCTATTGGGGTTTTATAGTCATATTTCCTTTGTTTAATATAATTTCTTTTTTTTTTCTTTTAGCTATTTTTGTTAGGGTGCCCAGAAGCTTCAGTTATGAGTGGCTGTAAAGTAAAATATATTATGATTATTACAATGATAAAGTATAAGCCTTTAAGAGTCTGGTTATATTGACCCATATTTTTTCTTTCTCCATCTCTCCAAGATACACAGAGGCACATTGGAAATGCAATAGAGAACAGCTGCCAATTTCCAACCAGAAGTTGAAAATGCAAACCCAAATCTACAGCAAGAGAGCTTCAGGCTGGACTGGTTCCCAGCAGAATTGTGGCTTCTGTTGCCCGTTGGCCTCTGTGATGTGGCAGAAGACAGGCTGGAACGTCAGTACTGGAGCCTGGCTTTGGCCACCACTACTTGTTTCTCAACTTTTACCAAGCCACCCGACTCCCTGGATCGTTAGCGCTCCTGTGTGTGAGAGAATGATCATCCCTGTATGGAAGCACCAAGCAGGCTCCCAGGCACAGGCAGGGGCTCAGTGTGTATGATTGTGGAGTGGACATCCCCTCTGCTTCCTCTGATCCCTCAGTACTTGCTTTCCACCTCCCACCTCCCTGGTCACTCAGGTCCTGAAGCAATGTCTATATATATATCTCACTCATGTCACTCATGATGCTTGTCCTTACAGTCACGGATTTCAAGTTACACTCTGATTGAACCCCAGTCCTGCTAGATGTCTAACTGTAAGAGGGACTGATGACCACCCCTTACTTGTAAGGTGGTGGTCAGATTCGTGAATGTCATTCCTACAGACGAGAGTTTAGACTAGTAAAGGTTTTTCTTTATTCTGCTGGGCAGTAAAGCATCAAAAGCTACAGGAATGTCTCTCTAATTGTGGAATATGGGCATCATAAGCCATTTCTTTTTAATGAAGGAAGAGAACCTGAAACCTTTCAAGTCATATCCTAAAGTTAGCTTGTGAGTCTTTCCATCTGTACTGATCTCTTCTTGTCCTAGGGTGAAACAATGTCCTCCACAATTTTGTGTCTACGTGAAACTTGTGAACATCACATTGGTCTGTGAGAACAGAACTGAGTGAGGATGAGGTCATGCTGGATAATGGTAGGCCCTCACTTTCACATGCTGGTGACCTCATGAGAAGAGGATTATTTGTACACAAAGATGGGGTCAGACCATGTGGGGTAGACAGGAAAACTGTAGTGGTGAAATCTATAAGCTAAAGAACGACAGAGATACTGACAAGCACCAGGTGCTGCAAAATGATTTTCCCCTAGAGCCTTAGGATGGAACAGGGCCCTCTGAATACCCGACTTAGTCCTGAAGACCTTGGAGAGAAGAAGCCACTCATGCGGTGGGACTTTGGTAGATGCCCAAACAGGATGACCCAGCAACAGGAGAGCTGCTGGAATAGGGTATGGAGGGAGGATGCATGTAGGCTGTAGAGAGGACTGCCCTGATTATTTCTAAGAGCAGATTAAATGCAAGTGACAAATTACATGGATCGATGGCACCGTGTCTCATTTTGATCATTGCTTGCCTCCTGTGAGTCTCTCTGAGGGAAGGTGCGATCTGAATGGGTTACTGGTCTTTCATGGGGGAAATCCACCCCTCTGTATGAAACCATGAGATATGGCTTATTTTGTAGATTTTGATGCTTTCCCTTGAGGCAGAGAGGCCTTCCTTAAGTGGGAACCCTTGGAGACAAAGGACACTTTTACTCATTTCCTATAAGGAAGAAACAAATTCCGGAGCTCTTCTAATTCAAGGATCTGAGAACGAACTCTTTAAGCACTTGATAATTTATTTCCAAATGTTAAGTAATAGAATTCAGCAAAAGAGGCTATTTTGTGTCCAAATAGAGGCAGTCCTTACTTGATCATTTGAAATAGCAAAGAGCTGTATGTCCAACCAGTCCCTGAGCAAACATCTCTTGACAGCTGTGATAAGGCGGCCACTCTGATGGGCACACGAGAAGACTAACCACTGCTCTTAGGGCTGGTGGGGGCAGAGACAGGCTTGCAAGTGTGTGAGGACAGAAACATCTATGCCCCTTGGCCCCACACCAGTAGCTTTATATGATGGGCCATGTCGTTTACTGCCCCGGATGTCGCTTCTGAGACTGGTACCACTTTACAGGTGAGGGTACTAAAGTCTGGAAGAGGCTTGTGTGACTTGTCTAGTGTCCTTCAGATAATTAAATGATGAGGCAGAGATTCGTCTCTGAATAGGACCCCTGAAGACTCCACTTATTCTGCCGGGAGATGATTAGGACACAGCTGGGAACAAGCTCAAAGGTTCAACTTTCTGGCCATGAATCTAGTAGTTGTGAGCTGCTAATTGTGCCACTGAACACATTACTTACTGCTCGGTTTTGCAGACTGACAGCACCTGCTTCCTAGAGTTGCCATGGGAATGACATGGTATAATGCAAGCTGGTCTTCCGAAAAGGGCAGCCCAGAGTATCAGTCTCCCTTACTGTACTTGGCTGGGGGTTACTATGACCAGAGAGCTGGGAGGAGCAGAGGAGCAGCCAGGTTCTTTTGTTGGGACCCACCATGCAGACCAAGCTCTACCTCTTGCGTGGTGCTTTGGTCCTGCTTCAGGCACTGATCACGTTTGAGGTGAACAGGGAGATGGGTGTCGGGGAGCTTGCAAGCTGTAGAAATGAATCTTGTGAAGATTGAACATCAGTGGACTGACCTTCACACAGTACTGTTCTAAGAGTGCCTTAGGCTTTCAGTGAGCCTGCTGGAGTGTCTTCCACCTCAGTGTGTGGTAGACAGGTGGCAGTTCATCCAGCAGGGTTAAAGGTGTATGGAAAAGCCTCCCTCAGCGGAAGTACCTGCAGCCCATGTGGGCTAGAGAAATAGCAGCTTTTATTTTTTTATTTTTTTTATTTTTTTATTTTTTTACTATTACTACCAGTGTTATTTTGTATCGGCCAGGGGTTGGAAACACTTTATCTCAGATAACTTAAGCACAACAATGCTGGCAAAAGCTGAGTTTTAAGAGGGAAAAAAAAAAGGGATACTCAGTTTACATGACAGACAATTTTTTTTTTCCTGGCGTTAGGAATGGTCTAAAGCTACTTAGACTAGTGCTGTTTTTAAACACAGAGCCTTGAACTTCAACTTCAAGCCAGTGTTTGGTTAACATCCTTGTAACCTTTAAACTTTGATTCAAATATCACCCACTCCAGGGAGCCTCAATTCTATCAGGCTCCTCAGCCACACTTTCCAGTGCACCTGTTTCAGTGCCCACTGTCTTGATCTCTCTAAGGACGTTTACCTTCTTACTCTTGTGTTCACCATGTTCCTAGCACCACTGACCTCTCGCACAAGTGTAGGTTTTACCAGGCGAGGGAAATTCGAACAGAAGGGGGAGCTGAGGATGGCAGACAATACATAGTCTGGTTTTGTATTATTGCTTCAAGCAATTTGTTGCCAATGTGGGCCCTCTTAATAACAACAATTTGATACAAAATAACTCCCTTTCTCCAGCCACAGTTGGGAAAACCACAAAACTCAAGCAGTTCCCTTTACTTTCTTGGCAGGGGGAAGGGAAGCAAAAGTGGCTGGCCTTGGGTACAGGAGAGCAAGGGGCACTGACCCATCTACCCTCCAAGAAAAGCGAGTGGCTGGTGGTGCTCAGGCCTGGGCCTCTGAGGCTGAGCATAGTGGGCAGGGAGAGGCTCAGCATCAGCACCTACAGCTCTCTGCCATCTGTGCCTGTGATGGTGCAAGTGACCTTCTTAAGTTCTTGGGCAGCTTTGAGATAATTCCAGAGTTGAGGAAAGATGTCTAGGGTAGAAGATGACCTTCTTTTGTTCCCTTCAAAGCTTTTTTTTTTTTTTTTTCCTGTTGTTGTTTTGGAAGACACAGCATTCCGACACAGAGCAGACAGGCTGTAAAGCTGCAGATTTTGTTTGACATTTCTGCTCTGTGTGGAGCAGCGTCCGCTCTCTACATTGGCAGCATCAGCCCTTTCCTTAATTCAAGCCAAGGCACAGTCGTAAAGCAGACTGACAGGCATAATGCGAGTTAGGCAAGTATAGTTATTTGTTACCAGGAGGTAACTCACGCAACTCACCCTAAACAGATGAGTATAAAATACTTGGCTTTCGTAGGGGCAGTGAAAGGAAACCTGTCTAGTGAGAGCATTCCATGCTGTGCAGGTGGCTTCTTGGCCGATTAGTTAGCTACTGCCCTATTCCCCAATGGAAACTGAGCAGACAAAACCTAAAGGAAGTATTACCTTGAAATCTCTAGAGCCTGGACCACTACAAACCCCAGAGGGGCAGGTCTATGGAAGGTGAGGCGATTCCATGGGCTTGGGAGTGAAGTGAGCACATGAAGTTAGGGGCAGACACATATGGGTTGAAAAACATCCCGGCTGTGCCTCTTACCAACAGAGGGATATAAATCCCCTCATAGTTACCTTTCAAGTTGCTTACTTTCCCAATAAGTCATACTTTCCCCATGTGAAGAGCTAAAAATCCTAAAAACGGTACGTGCTTAGAATCCTCTGGCCCCTCTCACTGTCCCTTTTGCCCTCATCCACTACATTCATGTGGCCCTTGTGTTTTATGCAACTGTAAACATAGAGCCTACATTCTTACCTCCCATCTTTCATTACTCAAAAGGCATCACATAATATACCCTGCCTTGCCTTTTCCAGTTCATACTATCAGACACAAAAATTCATCTTATTTTTTTATAGCTGTGTATTATGCCACTGCATAATGTAGTTGGTCCAGGCAACACCCCATTGCATTGTTTCCAGTCTTCTGCTATGAAAAGACTATGACGGCTTGAGGGTATAGCCCAGGGATAAAGCACTTGTCTAGAATGCACAAAGCCCTTGCACTATATATATAAAAACCCCACACTGCAAACCCTATGTATTTGTGCTTAGTGTGTGCTAGCATGCCTGTAGGGATGCCTTTCCTGAGGTGAAGAGCGGCATGTGTGATTTTCACACTGCCTGAACCATGTGGTGCATAAAGATGGCTTAAGGAATTCACTTGCACTGCATGGTGGCTGGGGTGATGTTATCCTCTCACACTAAAACAGTGTAAGAAAGATGCTCTGACGTGCAGCATTGAACTTACTTCTCAGGGACTGCTGCAGCCACTCAGAGCCTGGACTCAAGTCAGCTGGCTCCCTCTGAAGTTCAGCTTCTTCTCATCCCAGGCACCTTACATTTAAGCCAGGGAAGCCTCAGTCCCAATGCCCTGTAAGATGTCCACTGTGTCAAGAGGTTGTGGGATAAACTGAGGTGATGGACGGGAAGTGCTCCTCACCATGGAATACTCACAGGCAGGGCCTGGCCACTGCTGTTAGAGAGAAAGCTTCAAGTCTGGCTGTGCTTTGGTCTGTGGGCCCTTTGAATCAGAGTTGTCTCACAGGAGGTAAGCAGCCTCTGGCTGAATGCTATCACAGATACCCTTGTTCATCTTCTGTTTCATCTCCATCACGAGCATCTCCAGCTAATTCCAGCTGGCCTGTGACTGTGTTTCTAAACAAGGGGTTTGATTTTTGTCTTGTGGACATCATGGATCATGCATTGGATGGTGTTTCTTTCTTTAAACATTTATGCTAACAGGCTCAGAGCCAAATTTGCTACCCTTTTCTGACAAGTGTTTAGATGAGTGTTTAGACCTTGGCAAATGAAAGACAAACTACTTTCTCGCAATATTGTTTGTACTGTCGTTAGAACCTGGGTACTTAAAACAATCCCAATAGCTAGATCACACCTTATACCCATGATGTCAGGTATGGAGACAGGACACAGGCATCAGGATGCAGAAGATCCTCAGATGCACAGGGCTCTGAGATGGGCTGCTCCACTCATCCTATCCTTAGCTGAGTATGGTCTTATTTTCTGTATTTTTCCATGTCGGTACAAATTATGCCCCATCACCTTTTATGTAGGAAATGACACGTAGCTTCTTCAGAACCAGCAACATCCAGATGCTTGAGAATGAAGATAGTGGGGGAAGGGAAGGAGGGCTCTCTCTAGAGAAAAAAGTAATTTATCTATGTATCATTCATTTGTATTCAACAAATACTTATGAAATGTTTTGGATTCAGCTCCTGGTTTTTGGAGATGGAAATTACCTCAGTTTTGGTAAAAATAATTACTAATAGTGATTCTTTCTAGCAAATATGCTTTTTAAATATATGGCATATGATAACTTCAGTTCCTTTCTTTTCTACTCTGGGGAGAACTTGGCATTACTCAGAGAAGCATCACCACATGTGAGTGAGGTAAAGAACCCAGAGACTCCCTATCACCAGGCAGTGATTTGGCCCCAGGAAAGCCAAGTATTTATATGCTGAGGCACACTAGTGGATGCTGGCTCATGAGTTTCATCACTTGACCAATGAAAGGGTAGCAGATGAGGGTATCATATGAGACAGCATTTAGCCTGAGACTCGTACCCCACACTAAGAGCAGCAGATTCAGTGGAGAAGTGTAGGAGCCTGGGCTGGGCTGCCTGAGGGATCTGTTAAGCACAGACCCTCTATCCTCAGAAATACAGACTCTTCGTGCTCAGAGCCTGCTGGCTGTGTACAGAACCTTAGGAGAGACCACACCGAGGCAGAGCTGAGGGCAGTGATGACAGCGGTTGCTCAGGATTCACCGACATCCTCCCTTATAGTAAAGAGCCCTTCTATGATGGAAGCCAAGCTGGAGGAATACCTGCCAGCATGCACGGACTGTCTCCAGCTTCCGGTCTTATTTCTCCATCAGAAGTGCAGATTCCATGCTGAAGTGCTACATTTGCCCAAAGGATGAGAACAGTTGTAACTAAATTCAGAGTGGAAGACAATTTGGATTTCTTCTGCAAATAGGCGCTTGTTCAAGGCTTGGCCTTGTAAACATCAGTGGCAGGCAGTAGAAGCCAGCCAGGCAGACAGCCAGGCAGGCAGGCAGCAGCAGGGGCTCCATTGTGAGACCAAGGACCTTCTCAGCATGTCTCCCTGGCAAGGTGGGAAAACCTAAAACACTCCCCAGCTGGGTGCAAATCTATGGGAGAAAATTGAATATTATTTCCCTCCAGGTCCTCCTTGGGAAGCACGCTTTCTCCCGGATCTCCGTTTTGTTCTCATTTTCAAGTTTTTTGGTGGCCTGCCGAAGCCTTTACATTGTTCAAAAATGAAATTAGAACCAAAAGGAGAGTGGCCAAAGATGACATCAAAAAGAGGTGGGAATTGGTGGCCGGCCAGGCTTCCCCAGCAGGAGCTGTAAACCCTGGAATCAACAGCAGGCTGTGGAGCAACCACTCAGCCTCAGGCCTGTGGGGCAAAGCAGAACCACAAAGCCAGTGGGAGGCCTGGCTTCTTCTATGGGGTGTCCCAGGGAGAGCTCCAACCACACCCCCTTCCTCTCCTCTAGGCCTCCCTGCCCTTATCAGAGACCCTACAGTATAATACCCTCCCTCCAGTTAGGAAGGATGTACACCATTGGTAGACCAGGTTTTCAAACCAAAAGGCTTTTGATGTGCATAAGCATCTAAAACAGGAACAGCGCTGTGGCCTACCCTCTTGAGAGAGGTAGGTATTGGCCGGATTTGCTGACCACAGGGCTAGGTGGGACTTTCATTGAATCCCTAACAGATTGGGTAACCTCCAGAAGAGGCCCAGAGTGGCCACTCAGGTGTCTCTCAACAAGGGTAGAAGCAGTTCCCTGTTAACACCCGGAGGAGGCTTGGAACTGGCAGCCTTTCCTGAAAGAGTTGTCTGGGCTGTGTAGCAGGGCTCTGCCTTTAAAGGGCTCCCTTTAATGCTAGTAAGGAAGTCATCAGGACAGGAAACCCGAAGAACCTGGAATGGGCTCTCTTTAGGCCGGGGGTACTGCTGGTGTGCCCTGCAGGGTAAGACGGCAGACAAGAGCTCAGGTGTGGGACATGGGTGCTGTAGCCCTGACCTGGTCAGTTATCAGAGCATCACTTGAAACATCTCACTCAATGTCTCTAGGCCAGCCTGGGCCCTTATCCACCTCAAGAAATTTGCCGTAATCACGTGTGTTCTTCATTTGGTACCATTCCCCATGGTTTATGTAGAAAGGACGTGGAGTCGTAAGGAGAAGTGGGGTGAAACCAAAACACACAGACACAGACCCCCTTGGCATCTCCCAGCCAAGCCTCGCTTTCCATAGACAGCCAATAAAGGACAGCTTGATTTTTTTCTTTATGTGGCTTGTCTGCAGATGACACTTGAACTAAATATTCCCTTTTATCTTGGTGACAGAAATATGATTCCATAATTCTTTGTGAAAATGTAGATGATATGCTGCTGTAGTTACACTGAGTTAGGTTTAAGTGGCAAATGCCTACTGATAGAGACTTAATTAAAGACACAATAGCAGTAGGAGGTCATTATAGTAATTACAGTGCCAGCTTTATTGTGGGGGCCCCCATACTGAAATGTAGCCGCACATTATCACTACATAGGGTCTTGGTTTGATGAGCCAGTCATTCAGTTCAGCATCCTTGGGCGTCCATTTACTGTGTAGCTGCTGCTTTTTGCAAATACCCTCATTCTACTTTATTTTAGTGTAGATTTTGTGCCTCCGTTAAAATATGTGATCAAATAAATCAGTGGTTCCCCTACAAGAACATCTGTTTCATGTCCATCTGGATATAGCAACAGTGGGATAGGGAGGATTAAGAAGGTGACCTGGGACGTTTTCCATGGCTACATGTCCATAAGTCATATTGGGGAATTCTGAGACCATGGGGATCAGGACTCGCTCTTTGCCTGGGATAAAACAGTGGGTGGCACAGTGTGAATACATAGAAGGGCCTGGATCCAGAGTGGTTATAAGAAAGATAGAACTGTTGTGTCCTAAAGGTCTGAATTTCCAAGTATGTCACATGACTTCCAGGACACTTTTCCTAGGCCAGATCTGAGATCAGGCCAATGGCTTTTATGTGTTCGAGGATAAAACTCCCAGACTTTAAGAAAAGGGAGAGGGTCTTGAGCAGAATCTCCTGTCTTATATGTTGGAGTGTTGGTATCAAAGGAGACGGTCACTGGCAGTTGGAAAACATGATTAAGAAAATAGCATCATCATTGTTTTAGAGTTACTAAAAGTTAAGGGCTAGAGAGATGGCTCAGCGGTTAAGAGCACACTGACTGATCTTCCAGAGGTCCTGAGTTCAATTCCCAGCAACCACATGGTGGCTCACAACCATCTGTAATGGGATCTGATGTCTTCTGGTGTGTCTGAAGACTGCAACAGTGTACTCATAATAAATAAAATAAATAAATTTAAAAAAAAAATTAAATGACACTGTGGAGAAATGGGCCAAGCACAGCAAGGTGCATCTAAATGGCAGTTTCTGCCTCTTAGAGTCCCAGGCACAGGAGTTGGTGATTGTACAGTATACCTGTCAGTTACAGGGGTAGACTTTTCTTTTATCAAAGGTCACTCTTCTGACACTATCCTTAGAATTCCCTTCCTAAATGCTTGGTAATTTCTCTAGGGCCAAAGAAAAACATGAGTCAAATAAGGTGATATCAGAATGAGCAGAGAGTATGCACGGGGTGTACTTCTGAGTATGCATATAATAAAAATGAAAATACATACAACATTGCTATTTGTTAAAAGTGACAGTTGATGCACATACTTAGGAAATGGATTGTTTGCTTAGTTTTTACATAAAAATGAAAACTTGACTCAGTATTTGGCACTTCAGGATGTAGAGCATTTCTAAATGTTTCTCAGAGCTGATCAGTGCTTTGGTTTCATAGTTGCTGATACCGAGGATGCCGTCTTGTATACACAGTGACACAAAATGGCAGACAAACATTTAAGAGGATTTCAGGAAATCCTGAAAGTCTGTTCTAATCCCAGGTCAAAATTCACTTAGTGGGTTTTAGAAAAATGAAACTCAGCAACTTAAGCAGCATTTAAAAGAAATGAATTATTGTAACAATGCAATCTAAAGATGTATTAATTTGACATATATTGAGGAACAATGGTAGGAAAATATTAAAGTCTTTGTTTTCTGCAGTTAAACTATTATGTGTCAGTGAAAGCAGAAAACATCGCCTGTCTCAGAGCTCAGCCAAGCTAGTTCAAGCACCATGGGCCACGGCAGTATCGCATCCTCTGCTGTGATGGCACACACAGCACAGAGTAGCCAGAGTGTGTGGTCAGAACCAAGGCTGTGTTTAAGCTGTATGATATAACACAGCCTCAGATTTTGAATGAGGTTTTGGTTATGGAGTGTTCAAAACCATTTCCAGTCTCTCATGACCTCCACACAACAATCAGTTGTGTGATTCCTTAAGAGTTCATGATCCAGTTTATGAGTTTGTGCCTCACATGAACAACAGCTTGCCCAGGAATGGGCTTCTTGATCTTGTCCTAGGATCTCTACAGAGACTTAGAGGAAGTCCTGGATCCCAACCTTGAACTTTTTGGTTGGTTCCTGGCTTCAGCTGTTAGTAAAGATACTCACTTTTGGCTACTTCGTAGACATATTTGGATTTCTCAGTCTTCTAATTGGAATAAGTTTCAACTTTGCCTGATTGACTTGTTTGAATATCTCTTCTGTTATCTGTCTCCACCAAGTCTTAGACTGTATTCCACTAGTGCGTGGGACACTGGGCTTTCTTAAAATGTCAGTAATCCATAAGGGAATGACTTATGTGCTTTGTACCATTGAAGGAGTATGTTCAGAAAGGGACGATTCTTAGGCAGAGAGTGGAACTAGGGTGGTAGGTCTATGCTTGAAAATTACAGCCTTAGAAGAAATGCACCAGTGCTTCCACAATCATGTACCAAACCCAGTGAGGATGAAAGGACAGGACTGCTGAGATGGCTCAGTGGGTACAGGCACCTTCTGCCTAAGGTTGGTGAGTGACCTGGGTTCAATTCCTGGAACCCTCGGAAAGCGGTACAAGGAAGTGAAGGACTGACTCCACAAAGTTGTCCATTGGCTTTCACATGTGCTGGGGATGCACAAGCGACTTCCCTGCCACATCACACACATGCACACACTAACTTGTGATGGTTTGGATATGCTTGGCCAGGGAGTGGCACTAGTAGGAGGCTGTGGCCTAGTTGGAGTAGATGTGGCCTTGTTGGAGGAAGTATGTCACTGGGGGCGGGGGGGCTGGTGGGCTTGGAGGTCCTGTGCTTCAGCTCTGAGAAAGAGACTCCCCTGCTGGCTGGCTGTGGAAGACAGTCTCCTCCTGGCTGCCTTTGGATCAAGAAGTGGAATTCTAAACTCCTCTAGCACCATGTATGCCTGCTTGATGCCATGCTTGTCACCATGATAATAATGGACTGAACCTCTGAAACTGTTAAGTCAACTCCAATTAAGTGTTTTTTTTTTTTTTTTTTTTTTTTTTTTTTTTTTTTTTTT
>JADRCD010233669.1:22766-35389 GCA_019843815.1 Montemys delectorum | reverse complement strand
AGCCACTATTCCTCAAGGTCTCCGTGCCAAGATTCAGGTCAGAAACTTGTATCTCTCAGCCTCCAGATTAGGGCCACAGGTGAGCCTTCTAATTCTGGATTGCAATTCATTTCAGACGTAATCAAGTTGACAACCAGGAATAGCCACTACAGGGACTGACTACGGCCTGGTCTTATGGAGGCATTTTCTTAATTGAGGCTCTCTCTTCTCAGATGACCCCCAGCTTGTATCAAAATGACATAAGACTATGAAGCATAATAACCAAACTACAATCCATAGAACCACAGAGTTTAGGTAGAGTAAGGGTCTATGTATCAGGGGAGACATGTCAGGTAGCTTTCCCTAGAAAAGGGATGTAGAAGACATAGTTATAGATGGATATAGATGGGAGTGTGGCTGCAATGGGAGAATCAAGTGGAGGGGGGATGAGGGAGGGAATATGGGAAGAGACAGCTAAAATTAAGGGCTATCTGAGAGATAGTATAGAAACCCAATATATTAGATGGTTTCTCAAATATGTACACATGCGAAGGTGTTATCAATAAAACTACCAAAAAATTGGGGAGACAGAGCCCCATCTAGCTACATTTTGTCACCAAATGAAGCTTCCAGGATCTAGATTGGGTTACATCTAATTGAGTTATTGGCCAAAGAGGTCCTATGTTCATCCTCAAACAACCTAGGTTGTTGCCAAGATTGTGTGTTCTCCACAAAATGAGGCAAGGCCCTATTGCTGAAGACAACACATATACAACTCATTGAAAATAGAAAGGTCAAGCTGGAACCTACATAGAACCTTCATGCATACTTGCTAGTTCTTCGGTACAGGAAGGTTCTCTGCACACTACCAAAGGAGAAACATAAGCACCAACCCAGTCACAAAGTCTTTGATCTGCAATGGTGTCCTGCCTGTAAGATACGTTAATGCAATGGTGGCACAAAATGTGTGGGAGTAGCCAACCAATATCTGACTTAACTAAAGGCCCACTCCATGAGATGCAACCCATACTCAGCACTGCCTAGCTGAGAAGAACCATAGACTACATAGCCCAGGGATCTTGGGTAAAACCAAATACTGCTGTTCTTTAAAAAACTAGAAGGAGAGGGAGAGGGAAAGAGAGAGTCCTATGTAGCAATGAAATGACTTCTAATGACATTCTGCTATGCCCGTATACCCTCAGTGCTTTGCTCAGCTCTCAGCAGAGGCGCTTCCTCCTGCAGCAGATGGGAATAAATGCAGAGAACCACAGACAGACATTACACAGAGTGAAAGATCTTGGATCCCTAAATGGGATGTCTTTATCAAAGCCCTCCCCTCAGAGATCATGGAACTATGTGGAAGAGGAGACTGAAAGAGTGTAAGAGCCAGAGGGGATGGAGGATGCCAAGAAAGCAGAGTCCTCTAAACCAGCATGATCCAAGCCCAGAGACTGAGGTAGCATGCATGGACCCTGCGTGAGCCTGCCCCAGATGGGGTCCTGAAGCGGAAGCTGAGAAGAATAGTGGACACATGCCCCATTCCTAACCCAGAATCAACTTCCAATTGATAATCACTTGCAAATGTAAGCTTAATTTCCTCCAAAGGAGTCCAAAGGAGAAACAAACTATAAACTCAATAAATGGCATCTTTGGAAGACTCTAGTCTCATAATGTCGCATCAAGAGTCTTCCTTTTCTATTTTGTTGTTGTTGTTGTTGATGATGTTTGTTTGATTTTGTTTTTCAAATTTTACTTTATTTTTTTTTATTTAGTTTTTTCTTTTCTCTTTTCTTTTCTCTTTTTTTCTTTCTTAGTGTTTTTATGGGATCTATGAGCTTGAGAATAGCCTGCTCTACAAAGTAAGTTCTAGTATAGCCAATCCTGTACAGAGAAACCCTGTCTAGAAAAACAAAGACAAAATAACTTTTATATAATGGATGTGTCTTAACAACTAGCTGGAAACACTTCTTAAATTTAACATTTGGATCTCATTATATGGTTTCTGTTTGTTCCAGCACACCTGCGAAGCTAGTCTCTCTAAATCAAAACATTCTCTCATCAGAGGGAGAGACTCAGAAGACTCAAGAAGGGCAAATAATCTCTGCCCTTCTAGCTCCTCCACGGTTTCTGTACTTTCCTTATAGCCCCTAGGCAGTCCATACTGCATCCCTGCTGGTTTCCATCTTGCCTAACCAAGCATGACTGGCTTTCTTCACAGTTTCTGTCTTCAGGCAAAACTCGCCAACAGTGGTATGCAGGGTGTGCCTCAACTAGGGATCCACTCCCAGAATGTTCTCTTGCAGTAGAGAAATGTACATAATATATTATTGCCCACCAGATGAGCTTACTATGTTTTACATGAATATTCCATGCCTTGATACTCATATTTCTCGGTGATCTAGGGAGACACCATAAATTAAGGTACCCATGCCTTCAGTATCCAGTAAAGCCTAAGCACATTAGTAGAGGATTAAAAAATCTACAATTCGACATGGGATCTCTGGTTATTACGTGTGGCCTTCATTTATAAGCAATGAGGTGGTGGCCACCCCACCAGGGTAGTAGTTAAGTTGGTTCCCATCCTGCAGAAGGCTTTCCTCTTCTGTAGCAGGAACTGCTGTGGGGATCTCTTGTACTCCCTTTACCTTGCTTTCTGCTCCCTTTACCCATTCATAGCTAGTCTGGCTGTAAAGCCTTCGAGAGGCTCATGAGCACGGACTTTTGACTTTCTATCAATTCTTTCCCTGGAGACTCAAGCTCAGCACAATTCTTACTTGTTTCTGAGTAACACAGACAGGGACCCATTGTCTGCTGTCTTTTTCCCTCATCTTCCGTGTGCTTTAATACTTTATGAATTCAATTTGTAGATATGTCTAGATAATTCAAGTCTGCCGATGCCTCTCATGCCTTATAGATCTTGTCATATGATGGGACTCAGGAAAGCCACGTAAGCCTTATGCCATTCCTGTATGAATACAATCTCCAACGAATCAGTTTCTTAATAACAGTTTCATGTCACCCTGTGAAATACACACACAACATTGCCAGTCTCGTGTTCATTTCTGCTGTCTGTTCTTTCTCTCTTGTTTTCTAGTATTTGATATACAGAGGAGGAGGGATGTCAGATGTGATAACAAAGCCAGTCCAGCACGGGGCTGGTTTCCTCCAGATTGACACAGGTTATGCCATCTGTGCCTAAAGAAGGGATGGATAGTTACATTATTGTCCCTCCACTTTCGCAGCACAGGCTCTTTCATTGTTCTTTTAAGGTTTTTTCCCCTAATTCAAACAGTTCAAGTACTAAGTACTCCTGGATTCCCATGATTTCTCCTATAGAGCCATTATGAAAGCCCCCATCTCTGGGTTAAGTGTGGTTTTTTTTTCCTTCTGTATTAAAGGTTGCACCTGACAGGTATCTTTGATCACTTTCATCTTGCTCTATTTATTCTCAATATTTGACTCTTACAGGTTCCAAGTGTTTGGATCCAAGAAGGGCATTTCTGAGCACAGATCTAACTTGATCTTCCACCAGTCAGTGGAATTGCAAGCAGCGGAATTAATGGATGACTCAAAGGCAGCTCACCACCAAAAGGCCTATCTCAGTGTGGGTGATGACTCAAGCTAGAACCCTGAAGTTTCTGTGACTTGAAGGTAGCTCAACAGATCAGAGAGTGCCCTCCAGGCAGCTTAGTCAGTCCAGGAGTCTCCTCTCCACAGCAATTGTTGACATCTTCCATAACCTTGGGGTGAGGCCTCATGAATCTTGTAAGCTAAGGTTTTCCTGGACTCTTAGAGTTTGTTTACTTAGTCTCCTGAGCCTTCTTTCTCCCTCCAGAAGGGAGTCTTTCAATTCAGAGGAAATGACTGTACTGCAGTTGGCCATTATGAGTCTTTTACCTCTTGACATAAAAAACTTTGAGATCTATTTGTAAATATAACAAAATAACTCATTTGAATTTCCTTTGACACTATATTGTATCTATAATCAAGTAGAGAAAAAAAAACTGATGTTTTCACCATACTGAGTCTTCTCATCATGAAAGGAATATGGAATATCTCTCAGTTTGTATCTCTTTGATATTTTTGAAAAGTTCTCTCTCTCTTTCTCTCTCTCTCTCTCTCTTCCTCCCCCCCCCCCTCTCTCTCTCCCGGTCTTTGTGTGTGTGTGTGTGTGTGTGTGTGTGATATATGTGCGTGCAAGTATGCACATGCCCTAGCATACATGTGGAGGACAGGTTCCCTCCCTTCACCTTGTTGAGGACAGGTCCCTCTTGTCATTCCTACTGTGCCTTGTACTCAAGGCTATCGGTCCCTTGAGCTTCCATGCGATTCTCTTCTCTCTGCTTCCACTCTTTCTATAGGAATTACATGTGGGATTACACATATGTGCTACTACATCCAGCTTAAAAAGCCCCTGTGTTTCCAAGATCAAACTCGGGTTGTCAGATTTGTGTGGCAAGTGCTTTTATCTGTGGAGCCATCTCATTGGCATTCTATTTCATATTTTTAAAGACAATTTTGATCTTCTCTTGTATTTTATTAAATTTGTTTGAAGTTTTATTGCATTACAATGAGAAAACTTACATGATTTCAATTTATCTGAATTTGTTAACATTTAAAAACATATTTTAAGTAAATAGAATTAAATCACATTCTTGTTTCCCTTTTGTACCCCAACTCCTCCCAGAGATCTCCTCTTCAATACCTACAATATCTTTTTTGTCATATTTTTTAAAATTTATAAAATATTATAACAATAAAAATGAGTATTATAAAAGTTGTTTGATATAAAACAACAATCAATTTAACAGTCTTATGTAGATGCTTGTCTACAGCAATACTGAAAATACATGTTTTTCTCAATATAAATTTTAAATAACTCCAAATGTATTACCTATATATTTCAAAATAATACATCACTACTAATATTTTCTTAAATGAACATAAACATATAAAGTGTTTTTGTTTGTTTCTTTTGTATTTACTAGAGCTTAAAATCTTGACTCTCACTGTGCTAACTTGATACAAGAGTTACAAATATCAAGCAAAGCATTCAGTCTTACTCTTTGATGTTCTCTTACAAACCCCCTTCCCAATTTAATTGTCTACATTTCTTTTGGGTATATAGATATTTTTAAAATATGTAAGCTGTTCTGAAAACCATAGAATAGTGTAAAAACATGAAATAAACAATACTGCTAATAGAGAGACTGAGATAGGAGAAGCAAGATCTCAAGACCATTATGTTGTACACAGCAAGACACTGTCAGGAACAAACAAGCTGAAAGTGTATATGGATTGTATGATATTAGACCTATTTCTCCAATTGCCAAATTAGACAGACCATTGGATGACAGTCAATAAATTTCTAATTCCTCATATTTTTTGGATTTCAATTGATTAGGATATGTTGGTAATATTAATTTTCATATTAAGATATTAAGAAAAAGTAATTGTTACTTCCTGTTGTTTTTGTTGTAAGAAGTGGAATTAGGTTTGTATGGATTTGTTGAAAGATTACTTTCTTGCTTCTTCTAGGGTGTAGTTTTGCTTCTTATGTTGATGTTTTCCATCTATTATCCTTTGTAGGGCTGAATTTGTGGAAAGATATTGTATAAATTTTGTTTTGTCATGGAATAACTTGTTTTCTCCATCTAAAGTAATTGAGAGTTTTGCGGGCTATAGTTGCCTTGGCTGGTATTTGTGTTCTTGTAGGGTCTGTATGGCATCTGCCCAGGATCTTCTAGCTTTCATAGTCTTTGGTGAGAAATCTGGTGTAATTCTGATAGGCCTGCCTTTATATGTTACTTGATCTTTTCCCCTTACTGCTTTTAAAATTCTTTCTTTGTTTAGTGCAGTTGGTATTTTTATTATGTGATGGGAGGAATTTCTTTTCTGGTCCAGTCTATTTGGAGTTCTGTAAGCTTCTTGTATGTTCATGGGCATCTCTTTCTTTAGGTTATGGAAGTTTTCCTCTACAATTTTGTTAAAGATATTTACTGGCCCATTACCTTGGGAGTCTTCACTCTCTTCTATACCTATTATCCTTAGGTTTGGGCTTCTCATTGTGTCCTGGATTTCCTGGATGTTTTGGGTTAGGATCTTTTTGCTTTTTGCATTTTCTTTGACTGTTGTGTCAATGTTTTCTATGGTGTCTTCTGCCCCTGAGATTCTCTCTTCTATCTCTTGTATTCTGTTGGCAATGCTTGCATCTATGACTCCTGATTTCTTTCCTAGGTTTTCTATCTCCAGGGTTGTCTGTCTTTCTGATTTCTTTATTATTTCTATTTCCATTTTTAGATTCTGGATGGTTTTGCTCATTTCCTTCACCTGTTTGATTGTGTTTTCCTGTAGCTCTTTAAGGGATTTTTGTGTTTCCTCTTGAAGGGCTTCTAGCTGTTTACTTGTGTTCTCCTGTATTTCTTTGAGGGTGCTATTCATATCTTTCTTAAAGTCCTGTATCATCACCATGAGAGGTGATTTTATATCTGAATCTTGCTTTTCTGGTGTGATGGTGTGTCCAGGACTTGCAATGATGAGAGTATTGGGTTCTGATGATGCCAAGGAACCTTGGTTTGTGTTGCTTATATTCTTATGCTTGCCCCGCATCATCTGGTTATCTCTAGTGCTACCTGCCCTTGCTAAATCTGACTGGAGCCTGTCCTTCTTGTGATCCTGTTTGTGTCAGAACTCCTCAGAGTCAAATTGTCTCTATGATCCTGTGATTCTGGGATCCTGTGACCCTGGGCTTGTTAAAGCACTTGGGAGTGGAGCTTCCTTTGGGTGTTTTGGGAATTGCTGCAGAGCTTGCGCCCAAGGTCTGCTCAGGGCACCGGCTGGCCCAGACAGACCAGAAGCAACCTGAGTCACTGGGCTGGCAGAGGTCCCGTGTGCCTGGTCCCACTGGTCCGAGTTACTCCCGGTGTTGGGAAAGATGTTATGTCCTCCTCACCTCTGATCCTGGGTGCCTTAGAGCACCTGGGAGTGGAGCTTCCTCTGGGTGTTGTGAGACCGGAAGGAACCTGAGCCACTATTTTATTAAATGTTTTATTTTATTACATATGTGCCTCACAAAGAGTATTTGTATAAATGTGTGGTTTTTATTCAAATTTTCAATTGTTGATTGGTAGTATGTAGAAAAATCTTAACGTTCACATATTAACTCTGCATCTTTCAGCTTTACTGTACCTTTTGACTTCCATTTTCTGGTTTACCTTTTTGGATTTTCTACATTAGACAGTTATGCTGTCTGTGAACAAACAAAATTTTCCCCATTCCCAATCACTGTTTTTCATTTATTTTCCTTCTCGCATTACTGAAAATTTCCATTATGATGTTTAAAAAACAGTAGTAAGAAGGGCCTTGTTCTAGAGACCTTTGCCTTTCATTGCAAGTCTTTGG
Source organism: Montemys delectorum (assembly GCA_019843815.1). NCBI lineage: Eukaryota > Metazoa > Chordata > Mammalia > Rodentia > Muridae > Montemys > Montemys delectorum. The sequence goes on along the minus strand of JADRCD010233669.1, from coordinate 28,009 downwards.
TTGATAATCATTTTCATTGACATCTTTCTTTCTTCCTTCCTTTCTTCCTTCATTTCTTTCTTCCTTTCTTCCTTTCTTTCTTTCTTTCTTTCTTTCTTTCTTTCTTTCTTTCTTTCTTTCTTTTTCTCCTTCCTCCTCCTCCTCCACCTCCTCCCCTCCTTCTCTTCTTCTTCTTTTTGGTTTTTCAAAACAGGGATTTTCTGTGTAGCTTTGACTGTCCTAGAACTCACTCTATAGACCAGGCTAGCCTTGAACTCACAGAGATCAACATTTCTCTCTCTTTTTAAAAATATGAAATGTTTCATTTCCCTATTTGCTACATTTTAATTTATTATAATGGGCACAACTGTACAAATGGAAGTCACTGTAATATCTGTACACATGAACATAGAATGCATTGAGTATCCCCCCTCCACCTCTGCCATCCCCCTGCTTCCCCTTGGAGGACTGCTTTATAGATTTTAATACTATCTCTTTAATTTTTTTCCATAATTCAATTTTATTCTATTTAATAAAATTTTTTATCAGATGTATTAATTTTATTTTATGTGACTGTTTTGCCTTCACGTACAAATGTGTGCTTTCTTGATATTGGAGAGGTAACAGGAGACATCAGATCCCCTTGAACTGGAACCACAGATGCTGTAACCCACCGTATGGATGCTGGGAATTGAACCTAGCTTCTCTGAAACAGCAGCTGGTGTGCCCACTAATTTTTTTTGTTTGGGGGAATTATAATTATATCATTTATTTTTTCTTTTCCTTCCTTCAAACCTTCTAATACACCCTGTTTAAATCCAAGCCTTTTTTATTCAATACTTGTTGAATATATACATATATATTTAAGAATATATATATATATATATATATATATATATATATACACACACACACAATCTGCTCAGGCTCAGTATGTATTAGTGAATGTGTGTTTTTAGGGCTGACCATTGGTATTTGTATTGATAACCAATTGACATCCTATTCCCTGGGGAAGATTATTTTTCCTTTTTCTCTACATGTCTTAGTTGCCTATAGTTCTTTGTGTAGGGTTGAGACCTTGTGGGCTTTCTCCCATTTATTTTAGCATGTCTATTGTTGTTGTCCTTTTTCACTTTTGGGCTGTCATGTTGACAGAAGTTTATGGATACAGCTTCTGACATTTCTAGGATACACAATCTCACAGCAAACTCTCTGATCCTCTGGCTCTCACAGTCTTTCCATCCTTCTTCAGCAATGATCCCTGAGCCCTAGGTGTAGGAGTTATGATGTAGATATTTATTAGGACTGTGCTTCACAACTTTGCATTTTGATTAAATGTGGTTTTCTGTGATGGTCATTAGTTGTTGCAAAGAGAAATGTCCTGATGTGAAGCCATGACACATGTTCTTGTAAGAAAAGTTCCACTAAGCAAACTAAGCTGAAAGGCCCTACAATTTCTCAACTTGCTCACACATGAGAGAGAAAACAATATATAGGTAGAAAGATGCACCACACAGTGGAACATAATCTGTCCCTTGGGTCTGATGGAACATCAGCTCTTGCTGCTCCATCCTTCATAGCTCTCAGGAGATGGTAGTTTCACACACCCATTGTCTTCTCTGGATATGTCCTAGGTTCTTCCCTCACATCAATGCTAGGCTCAGAACTCTTTCTGCTCTCTAAAATCCATAGACTACTTCATTCTGTACAACAGGTGACTCAACTTGCTTCAGCTCTTGAACTCAGTCTCTCTGTGAACTGTCTCATCCTGATTCATCCTTAGTGTGTCAGAAGAAGGCACCCCTTGCTTTCTTGCTTTTCCCTGCCTCAAAGTCTTTCCTCTGAGTACTTTGTCCCCTACTCTATGTCATTTGTATTTTTACATCCTAGATCATCATGACATACAACCACAAGTATCATTATCTCTGTTTTATTCATTTTACCTTCCGTCCTCCTATACTGGCTCATTTCCATTTTACCTACCATGATGTATAATCTGTGACTGTCTCACCTAATTAATGTCCACATTCTTCTTACACAATTGAAATGACTTTTTTTTTTTTTTTGGCTCTTTCAAGTTAGGGTCCCATTATGTAGCTCTTTTCTGGTAGCAATACATAGACCAGGGGTTGACCTCAAACTCAGAAAAACCCTCCTGCCTCTGCCTCAAGTCCTGGGATTGAAGGTGTACACCACTACACCTGCTGCAAAGCTTGTGTTTTCATACATGTTAAAGCCCATACCCCACTTAAGCACAGCCCTATTTCCAGTCTCGCTTGAACTCACACAACTGAGTAGATTCACAGGGCCTGTAACTCTTCTCTCCCTGGAAGGCGCCAGCTTCTTCTTTACTTCTTTTACAGAAAGGGAAAAAAAAAAACCTTTGACATGTACAAATGACATATTAATTTTTCAATGCATTTATTTTACGTGTATGAGCAGTTTGTTTTTGTGTATATCTGTGCACCATGTGCATACCTGATAACTGTGGAGGATGCAAAAAAGACATCTATCTGTAACTTCTGGAACTGGAGTTACAGATAGTGTAAGCCAGTGTGCCGGTGCTGGGAATTGAATCTGGGTCCTCTGCTAGAGCAGCCAGTGCTCTTAACCACGGCATCGTGTCTTTAACCCCAATGACATATTTTTATGAATAAAATTAAATGATGCCTCAGAGTTGCTCCGAGATAATCTGGCAGGCGAGAGTGGGTAGAGGAGAAGCAAGAAAAGGAGGAAGAGGAGGAGCAGGGAGGTGAGTAGAGTACATATAAGAAGTAGTGACACAAGAGATTAAATTAATACATTTCACTTTAATTAATCTCTACATTCTTATCTACTTGAAATATAATTCTTGTTTCAAAATAGTCTATAACACTGCACCTGCTCTCCGATTCAGATCTAAGCCCTCTGTGGTTACATGTTTTATCTTCAACACTGATAAAAGTGTTCTCATGGCCGCAATGATTTAATGCTAGGCAGAAAATGTTTTCCTTATTGCACCACACACTAATTTCTGTCTCTATCTCAGACTTAAACATTCGAGACTTTCACACCTGGATGCCTACTTAACATCTCCATGTGGCTATTAATGAGACATCTATCTTATTCAGAGTTCTATTGTTGTGAAGGGACACCATAACTACACAGCATTTGACTGGGGCTTGCTTATAGTTTCAGAGGTTTATTCCATTGTTATCATGGTAGGTACCATGGCAGCTCACAGGCAGACATTGTGCTGGAGAAGTATCTGAAAAGATATGAGGTAAACATATAAAAGTCAATCTTATTTTCATGTATGAGCAATTAACACTAATTGACAGAAAAATTGAAAATGCATTAAAGTGTGTAGTTACTTAGAAGTAACAAAGTCTAGTTATAAATTTAGTAAAACATGCACATGGACTTTTGTGATAAATATTAAACAATACTAAGAAAACTGAAATAACTGGACAGAGGTACCATGTTCATAGATGAAAGACTTATACCAAGTATACATGATTTATATTATGTTGCAGTAAATAGTTAAAGCACTCTAAATTATGGAAGGATGCTCGAAACCTGCCCCTTCTAGATCCCAGATGGAAACACACACACACACACACACACACACACACACACACACACACACACCCTGTGTATTTTACTATATCTTAGCTAGCTCAATGACTGGGCTACTCCTGAACCTCCACATGGCTAACACACTCTCCCCTCTGATATATCCGAATTAATACTTACTAAATCTATATTTTATCTTTGCAGCTCATGGACCATTCTGGGCAGCCCTTGTTGGGGCCACTTTCCCTTTGTACCTACATTTTGACCATCTCACCCTCCTTCTTCCTGGCATGCTCCATCCTTTGCCCTTTTCATGGCTGACTCATCTTGCCCTTTTTCCTGTGTTTCTTGTTTCTTGTCCAGGAATCCTAAAAGTCCTACCTCTGTCCCCTTGCCACGCCATTAGCCACTGGCAACTTTTTTTCCCAACACAGCCAATTGGGGGGCTGGCTTCCTTTATCCTATGTGTGGGACACTGGGTTTTTGGGTAACATAATTAGCATGAGAACACAAGCTATTACATTATACTTATTATATAATAATAATAATATAAGAAATTAATAAGAAATGCATCTTATTATATTAAGATAAAATAGAAATAGATAAGATTGCTCTAAAGGTTATATGTAAATTTAGGAATTCAGACCATCAAAAACAATCTTGAGAGAGCTAGTTAAGAGCTGCTTTTGCTAAGGACCTGGGTCTGCTCAGCACCCATATGGTGACTCACAAAACACCTGTAAACTCTAGTTCCAGGAAACCTGATGACTTCTGATCTCTGTGGGCACCAGGAATGACCATGATAAACATGCAGAGTGAAGGCAAAACACTAATATACAGAATAAAATAATTAAATCTTTTAAAACTTGAAAAAACTGGCATGGCTTTGTCTACCTAATTTAAAGATATATTATACAATGTGGCTATTAAAGAACAGATGGTGGTGGTGGTGTAAGAAAGATTGATGCCCAGAAATAGACCTTCATGTAAATACCTTCAACTTATGTAAAACAAAAGTGTAAAATTTAAAGGAGGTAAGACAGTTTTTTCAGTAAACGGTGCTAGCAAAATTAGCTATCCAAAGACAGGAAAATGAGCTGGGACTCAAGTCTTATACTTTGTACAATGATTTAGTTTAAACGAATAATGTTTCTAATGATAAAATGGAAAGCTGTATAATTTGTAATGTATGTTATATTGGTAAATTGTAGTATGTTGTTTGAGAAACTGGCTATGGAGGCAGGGTTGGTTCCTATGACCCACATTTTGGACCTTAGCATGCTAGTCTCAAAGTGTTCTCCAACACTGCTGATCTGGGAATGGGATCACTTCTCTATCTCTATCTCTATGACAAGGATGGTAGACCATAATGAAACATCCCAAGAGTACAACTTTGTGCCCCTGAGAACATCTAGAAAGTAAACCATTTCCAACAGCAGTTACTACTGTTTGTCCTATGGTATAAAAATGCCTATGGTGGGAAAGAGAAGGCAGAAGTTCAGCCACGAGAGACTAATCCATGAATAGAAGCCTAACTGTGAATTCTAGGTGACTGCTTCCACTTCCCTAGTCAGTTTCCACAGGATATTATAAACACCTAACTTGATGACATCATCTCTATCTGTTGCTGTTTATTCTTTTACATGGAAGCCTCACTCAAGGGAACATTTCTCTGTCCAAGGTCTCCCTCTGTTGAGATCTCCCAATAG
>JADRCD010233669.1:12157-22756 GCA_019843815.1 Montemys delectorum | reverse complement strand
CTCTCTCTCTCTCTCTCTCTCTCTCTCTCTCTCTCTCTCTCTCTCTCTCTCTCTCTTCTTTGCAGGTTTTAATATTACTCTTTTAAATTTTGTTTATTCTTAAAACTTTCATGCATGTATATAATGGAATTTGAACATGTATATCTTATGTATATCTAGCTCCCCTCTTCTAGCTATCCCATATACTCTTAACATGCCTCCTCCAAACTTCATGGATTGTTTTGTTTTGTTTTTAGATTTATTAATTAATTTATTTATTTGTTTGTTTTATATATATGAGCTGACACACCAGAAGAGGGCATCAGATCCCATTACAGATGGTTGTGAGCCACCATATCATTGCTGGGAATTGAACTCATGGCCTCTGAAAGAGTGGCCAGTGCTCTTAACCACTCTGCCATCTCTCCAGCCCTCATGTTTTTTTTTAAATGCCTTGCTAAGTCCAACTAGTGCTGCCCATATGTGCATGGGTGTGGGGCTAGAATATTTCCTTGGTTTCTGGTGGGTATCTGTAAGCCCATAAGTTGATGTCATCACCATCTTACTGCTATTTATTCTTATAACTGGGTGAATACCCTAGGAGTCAACTCTGATTTTCCCTGAGACTCTCAATATTAGAAAATTACAGCTCTTTGCCTTAAATGGGCTTTCACAGTCTATTTTTAGTGCATATGTTGAACGTCTGGTTTAATATTTTCGATTCATGTTGTTTCATTCTCTCTTGCTATTTTTGTTTTTTACCTTTACTAGTTATATACATAATAAATTTACTCCTTCAAAATTGAAAGTATGATAATCCCTAAGACTGGATAGAACATTTTTTTTTTGAGACAGGGTTTCTCTATATAGCCCTGGCTGTCCTGGAACTCACTCTGTAGACCAGGCTGGCCTTGAACTCAGAAATATGCCTGTCTCTGCCTCCTAAAAGCTGGGATTAAAGGCATGAGCCACCACTGCCTGGCTAGAATAAATTTTTAATTAAAAAAATGTGAAAAGGACCAAGAAAATAGTTCTTATGTTTGACACCAAACAAGAGTCATAAAAAGAGAGGTTGATACATTTAACTTCATCAAAATTAAAACTTGGTAGACTTTTCATCAACTAGGTGAGAAGAGAAACTGTAGAGTGAGATAAAATAGCTCCCAAATCCCATGTCTGACAAAGTACTAGAATCAAAAATAGACAAAAACGCTCAAATCACAACAGTAAAAACACACAAAATGTAGTCATAGTATGGAAAAAACACAGAGTTATTTCATTTAAGAATATGGACAAATCACCAGTCATCTCCATCTCCATCATTAGCCTTTGGGGGACTCAACAAAACTCATGAATTAAATTATGAGATACCACTGCACATATAACCTAATGGCTAAACATTAAGAGCACAGTGACACACACAAAAAAAAAAAACCAGACAGACATGGTGAAATATTACTGTGTTACTATCTTACTAGTAGGAATGTAAAATAGTACAGAAAGACACTAAAAATAAAAGTCTTATATTGCCCAAAGCACAGTGACACACACAAAACAGATAGACAGGGTGAAATATTACTGTGTTACTATATTACTATATTACTGTATTACTAGTAGGAATGTAAAATAGTACAGAAAGACACTAAAAATGAAAGTCTTATATTGCCCAAAGCACAGTGACACACACAAAACAGATAGACATGGTGAAATATTACTGTGTTACTATATTACTATATTACTAGTAGGAATGTAAAAAGTACAGAAAGACACTAAAAATGAAAGTCTTCTATTGTCCAACAATTGAAGCACATAGAAAAGAAGGCATGTCCCACACAAAGTTGTACCTGAGTGTTGACAGAGCTCTACTGGTGGTGATCAGTAGCTGATGGGCACAATGGAACCGTACCACATGATATTTTTACTCAACAATGAAAAAAAACAGAAACACTGACTCAGTCAACATTCTAGAACATGTCATAAATGGAAGTCAGTCCAGAGAGATTATATACTGTGTGATTCCCTTTAAGTGATGTTATTGAAATGGTGAAATTATAGAAATGCAGCTAGATTAATAGTGGTTCCTGGGGATTTAAAAGACAGGAGGACAGTGCATATGACTATAAAAGAGTAACACAGGGGGACCTTTATACTAAACGAATGTTCTGTGGTCTCATGATTACGCCAACACTAATATCCTGGCTATGAGTTATAGAATTGTTTTTTAAGAGGCTACCATTGTTGAAAACTGACTAAAACCTATCTAGAGTAAATAAATATCATTTCTTATAACCATATATAAATTGGCCCTGGAAACTGACTAGGACAATGACAGAATAAAAGGACAGCAACACGGGCACATGCACAGACAACCAGAATCAGATGGGCCACACTTGCTGTGCAGGGGCAGCACCAACTATGCAAAAGTTCAGAACAGCAGTATGGTTATACACACAGCACAGGGAGGAAGAGTTAGCTTAATTAAATTTCTTTTAATCTTCTTAGGAAGATAGTAACCAGCTCTTTTTTTTTTTATTAGATATTTTCTTTATTTACATGTAAATTTTTCCTTTCCCAGGTTCCCCTCCAAAAAACAAACAAACAAACAAAAACAACAAGAACAAACCCCTGTTGCCTCCCCCCTCCCCATGCCTGTCACCCCACCCTCTCCCACTTATTGGCCCTGGCATTCCCCTACACTGGGGCACAGAACCTTCACAAGGCCGAGGTCCTTTACTCCTATTGATGTTCGAATTTTCAATCCTCTACTATACACATGCTGCCAGAACATTCAGTCCCACCCTGTATAGTCCTTGATTGGTGGTTAGGTCCCTGGGAGCTCTGAGGGTACTAGTTAGTAATTGTTGTTCATCCTAAGGGGCTGCAAACCCTTCAGCTCCATAGAACCTTTCTCTAACTCCTTCATTGGGGACCGTGTACTCAGTTCAATGAATGGCTGTGAGCCTCTACATCTGTATTAGTCAGGTATTGTCAGAGCCTCTCAGGAGATAGCTATATGCTTGTCCTTCCTTCAGTCTCTGCTCCATAGTTAATCTCTGCCACTCCTTCTGTGGGTATTTTGTTCCCCTTTTTAAGAAGGAATGAAATGTCCACCTTTTGGTCTTCCTTCTTCTTAAGTATCTTGTGGTTTGTGTGTCGTTCTTCCTGTATTCCAAACTTCTGGGCTAATAACCACTTATCAGAGAATGCATACCATGTGTGTTCTTTTGTGATTGGGTTACCTCACTCAGGATGATACTCTCCAGATCCATCCATTTCCCTAAGAATTTCATAAATTCATTGTTTTTAATAGCTGAGTAGTACTCCATTGTGTAGATGTACCATACTTTCTGTATCCATTCCTCTGTTGAGGGACATCTGGGTTGTTTCCAGTTTCTGGCTATTATAAATAATGCTGCTATGAACATGGTGGAGCATGTGTCCTTATTACATGATGGAGCATCTTCTGGGTATATGCCCAGGAGTGGTATGGCTGGGTCCTCTGATAGACCTATGTCCAATTTCCGGAGGAACTGCCACACTGATTTCCAGAGTAGTAACCAGCTCTTTTAGGATATTTCAAGTTTACTACTTAATTAACATCAATTATTGATTTACATGCAATTCTAAGAAAGAATATAGATTTATCCTGGATAACCTTTAGGAAGTTTTTTCACAATGATACTGGTGGTGAGCCTAGACAATCCTGAGTAAATGTGTAAAGGGGGAAATTGTGGAATGTGGAATGTATGCCATGTGTGTGTGGGCACCCTCAGGGACAAGGAGAGAGTGTTCTATCACGTGGATCTGGAGTTAAGGGCAGTTGTGAGCTGTCTGATGTAGGTATTGGGTATTAAATTCAGGTCCTACAGGAAAGCAGGATGCACTCTTAAACACTGAGCAATCTTTCCAGTCCCAAATATTTCCTTTTGATTTTTATAAACTTTTTTTTGTTCAGATTAGGTTTGATACATCTCAGACTGACCTGGAACTCACTATATTGGGAAATATGATCTTAAAGCCCCCAATCTTCCTGCTTCCCACTTCTGGGTGCTGATGTTATAGATATGTGGCAACACAATCTTTTTTTTTTTTAAGATTTATTTGTTTTGTGTATATGAGTACACTATAGCTGTCTTCAGACACACCAGAAGAAGGCATCAGATCTCATGATTGTGAGCCACAATGTGGTTGCTGGGAATTGAACTCAGGACCTCTGGAAGAGCAGTCAATGTTCTTAACTGCTGAGCCATCTCTCCAGTCCGGCAACACACTTATATTCAGTGTTAGAGATGGAATCCAGGGCTTTATGTCTGCTTGGCAAACACTCTACCAACCAAATGGCGTCCTATGACTCACAGAGTATAACTTCAGGTTAAATTGGGCTTTATCCACAAAAATCTGGTGTCACCTAAATTTTAGATGAAACCCATCACAGCACTTTGCTTCTGTTACTTTTTGTTAACAGAATGAGCACTACCAGTTTATAAGCAATCAGCTATTAAATTATTTTCCTGAGATGTAGGTGAGTAGTGGGACCATGTAACTAAAATAAATACCAAATCTACTCAAAGAATAGACATTTTGATGAAATAATATTCCTCACCAACATCATTTATAACAATATAAATATTTTCCCCTTGCAACCTTTTCTAGATCTTGCCAGCTGTCATCATATCTCTTAGAAAAATCTACTTCTGCGGGGCGGTGGTGGTGCATGCCTTTAATCCTAGCACTTGGGAGGAAGGGGCAGGCAGATTTCTGAGTTTGAGGCCAATCTGGTCTACACAGTGAGTTCCAGGACAGCCAGGGCTATACAGAGAAACCCTGTCTCGAAAAAAAATCTACTTCTGTGTAGAGAATTCAATTGTGATCACTCAATTTCTTTGTATTGATGTCTTTCTATATCATTGAGTTCTCAGAAGCCCATTTTGTTTACTTATAACAGAAACTTCTCACTTCTGTTTTATGGATCAGTGCTTTCTTATTTCTTATTCCTGGAGCCCTTATGAATTCTCTACTTTATTAAAACTTTATCTACTGTGTTATAAAAAGTTTTCACCTGGGGCTGGTGAGATGGCTTAGCGGGTAAGAGCACTGCTTGCTCTTCTGAAGGTCATGAGTTCAGAGCCCAGCAACCACATGGTGGCTCACCACCACCTGTAATCAAAACACCCTCTTCTGATGCATCTGAAGACAGCTACAGTATACTTATAATAAATAAATAAATAAATAAATAAATAAATAAATAAATAATAAAAAGTTTTCACTCACATCTACATACCCTTAACACATCTTATCCAACCTCTTTGCCCAACCAGACCCTTTGCATCTTGTGACAGGTTCTAGCTGGGTGAGTCTGACTCCTCCTCCTCTCCTCCCACTCCACCAACCTTTTAGATATAGTCTGTGTTCTACATCTAGTGACCCAGCCTAACCTAGACAGCTCTGTTGTGTCCCACAATCTCCAGGCTCAGGCCTAGACCTGCCCCATCCATCTTTAACCTACAGACTCCTCATGCACTATATCCAACTTCTCTGTCTATTCAGGTCCTAAATTCCATGTGTCAGGATCTAGCTGTTTGAATCCATTAGATCCTCCCATTCATGTATTTTCTCCAAACCACAAATCTATCCCCCAAGCTCCAGACATTGATGAGGATGCACATCCTGCATGCCAGCCTGGCCCCTTCTGTCCACTTGACTTTATTCCACCTAAGCTATGTCAAACATTAGGCTCAACCAAGCCAACATATCCTATGTTCTGCCTCAACCTACTTTGTACATATCTGATACAAAACTAATAAAAAAAGTTCACACATCCAAATCTCATCACAAAAATCAAAACAATATGAAAGATAGAGGCAGTATCTCTCCCACCAAATTCACAAGTCCTATAGGAATGCTTGCCAATGTGAATTACCTAGATAAAACCCCAGGGTCAGAAATTAAAGGAATAATTATAAACTTCATCAAAGAATTCAAAGAATTTAAAGAAGACACAACGGAACATCTCGATGAACTTAGAAAGAATAAACGCTTGAGTCATACCCAAGAAAACACAAACACAAGACTGATGGAAATGTCAAAGACAATCCATGACTTAAAAGTAGAATTCAGTAAAAAGACAGAAATACTGAAGAGGACTCAAGCTGAAATAAAAATAGAAATAAAAAGTTCAACAACCCAAATAGAAAATAGACTTTCAAGGGAAAGTCTAAGCAGTAGAATAAATTAAGCAGAACATAGAACATCATTATGTGAGGATAAAGTAAAGGATGAGGACAGAAGGTGCACTCAATAGGAGGGAATTCATGTCAGGTACTGTAAACCTAGACTACTACCCATGGCTGGGGAGGCCAAGGATCCTAGAGGAGAATCCTACTGTCTCTTCTCTATACCACTAGAATTTCTAAACTGCATTTTAAATACTTATCCTTATATCCAGATGAGTGTAGCTCTCACCTTTCCTCAAAAAACCTCTTTTGCAACAGATGGAGACTATTATAGGAAGCTACAACTGGTCAAAATGCGAAGAACTGACCAAGGGGTACCCATCTCTATTTGCTACTTCTACAGTACAAGCCTTTACTCCCAAGGCTCAGGGGACATTGTGAAAGAGAGATAGAAAGATTATAAAGCGACAGGGAATCAGGAAACATGTCTGTTGCAGGATAGTTTCATCTATGTATGACAGGGACATTAGGACCCCTATAGTCTCTACAATATGGCTGAACAATGTCCATACCAGTTGACACCATAAATGAAAGAATCTCATAAGAGCCCATTCCTAGATGAATGGCCATAGACTTTTTATGATGGTTGAGAGAAAATGAATCATTTTTCTCCAGGAATGACCCTCCTAGGTGATTATTCAATACCAAGTGGTTAGCCATAAAGTATATACATATGTCTCAGCAGGATATATATTTCAAAGAATAAAGAGTAGGGGGACCCGGGAAGGATTGTAGAAAGGAAAGGGAGGGAAGAAAGAATGCAAAGACAGTACACATATATAAAATTAAATAAAAAAACAAGAAGATCAATCTTTTTGCTGACTCCAAGTAGCATACCTAGCCATCAATGGGCACCTTGGGGCGAAAAAGTGAAAAGGTCAGTATACCACTCAACTCTCATCAGAGAAGCTTCTTCTTGCTGTATTTGGTGATCAACACAGGCCTGAAATAGGAATAGGTCAGTGTGCAGAGAATAAAAGGCTTCGGACTACTCAAATTTAAATGAGATATTCCTCCCATGAAGGCTGAGGGATCTGTATAGAGGGGGGGGGGGGCAGAAAGACTGGAAGAGCCAGAGATGGTAGATGATTTCAAGAAAAATGGTTCCCAAATACAGTAGGGCTGGTGTGCATATGAATTTGCAATGGTTGTGACAACATGCACAAGACCTGTCCAAGATCCAGCTAACAAAATTCCATCATTCAGAAGGAATGATGTACATTAAGTCCTACTTCTGGCTAAAGAGCTATTGTCATTTTATTGCTACTGGAATAGGGAAAGCTAGTTTTGTTTAATGGTCTGATACCTGTATATTGGGCACACTTTTGGATATCACCCATACTTAGGAGTAGTTGGCCAACAGAAACTGGACTGGAAGAGATGGAGTGGGGAGACAGAGGCAGAGAAAGATGGAGCGAGACAATGGCAGAGAGGGACATAGACACACAGGGAACAGTTACATGATAGGGAAGTGGGGGAGGTTCAGGAGAAGGATGAATATGATCAAAATACATTGTAAGACAAGTGATCTTATAGGGGAAATGGGAAAGGGGCTCTTTAGGAAGTAGGGGAATGAAGTAAATATAAAAGAAGGAGGGAAGAGGTAAAACTCACAATGAAGATGTCTGAAAAAAACCACAAGGAGACATAATATTAACTACTCACATTAGAAAATACCATAATTCACACAATTCTGTATATAAATATATAGTTTTAATGATTTTCTCTCATATGGGCTGACAGTGGTCATTCCGTTAGCCAAAGACCATCTAGAAAAAGCAAAACAAAACAAAACAATACCAGACATGAGAAGCCATCTTTCGAGTTGTTGGCCAGAGCTATCCAAAACACTCCCAAAATATACAGCCTATTGTTATTGCCCTTGGTTGCTCCCCAACACCCAGATGTAGACGTTAATTCCCTATTGCCGAAGACACCATGCATATCAGAGAAAAGGACCCAGAGACTCCGTGAACTGGAACTCTCTGAGCTGTCCCCTTCTTAGGAATGACACTAGAATGTACCCCAATTCTGAAGGAGGAAAGCAACCAATGTTCCTCTCTAGACATATTGCCCCTGAGCTTCATCCATGACCATCATGGCATTATAACCCGAAGAGTGAAGCACTGGCATACATACCTTGATGCTGACTAAATAGCTCTCTAATTGAACTTAAGACCTGGCCAAGAAGAGATAGATCATTCCTGGTACTGGAAACTAGCTAACTACTGTGGTCTAATCTCATGGTTATTGGAGGAGAGCCTATAAGCACAAGTTTGCTAAACCAGCATAATACCTAACAAAACATGTAAACGTTTGTTCTTATACTCACAGATAGTGTAGTCTTTATCAAAGAAACAGATAGAGAGAACTACAAAAAAAACAGAACCAACAAAATGCAGAGTTGTGAAGTCCAGACCCAGCAAATACATGTACAAAACATTCTCAAACCTGAGGCTCAGGGAACATTTCAGAAGAGGGGGTGGAATGATAGTATGAGCCAGAGGATCAGAAAATTTGCTGTGCGATTTTGTCTCCTAACGTCAGAAGCTACAACCAGAAAGCCTTACCAATATGACTATCCTCAAATATCGCTGAACAAGAATGACACAGCAGATTTGACAATGTGAACAAGGAAAAGCCCATGAGGCTTCAACTTTCCACAAAGAATTACAAGAGTAAAGCCAGGATTGGGATAGGTGGTCTTCACCAGGAAGAGCACAACTATTGGCTGTCCAATGCCAAATGGTCAGCCCTGAAAACATACATACAAATAACATTACATGGACTGACAAAAGATGCCATGAGTTAGAAGGAGAGGAGGAAGGGGCATGTGGTAGGGTTTGGAGGGAAAAAGGTGAAGAGAGAAATATTGTAATTGTATTATACTCTCAAAAATAAAAAAAAATACATTGCATGAAATTCTCAAAGAACTAATAAAAACGTTGTTTCATTTTTTAAGTCTTATTGAATATTAGTGTTGTATAACAGACTTTTCCTGAGATGATGCAACACACACACACACACACACACACACACACACACACAGTCTATTCAACCCAGAAAAAGAGCCTATGACAGACCAAAGACTTAACAATGGCACTAATGTCCTCAAGAGTCAAGAATCTTCCTAGTTTTTGTTGTTCTGAACATGTGACCTTGTGTTTACCACCTGCTTACCACAGGAGGCTGATGGGCCACCTCTCCCCTCCTGGAGGAGACAGTTCAAGTTGTAGGGGATGCTCTGACTTGAAAGAACATGCCATACAATTAGAGAGTAATTAAGCAATCTCAGGAATCCGGTAACTCTCTGAATCAGGGTAGTTTCTTCACACTGTTGAACAGTTACTAAGTAATGTCTGTGCTAATAGCAGACAGTGATTCATATACAAAGCCTTAGGGCTCCTGGGGCAAGAGCAGAGGGGAGGTGTTTTCAGAAAGATGCACAGAGGCGTCCAGAGTGTCCTGGGAAGCAAAGAGTACATATGTAAAGGACATTCCTTTCCTGGTGGCTCTGCTCTGTGTTTTCTAACTCCTTCCTATCTAGTTACTCTTCTGGATCAGTTTTTGAATTTCATGCCTCAGGTATATCCATTAAGGCTATTCTAGATATTGGTACAAAATTGAACATGAGATATATTCATTCTCTCTCTGACTCACGTGTTGTAGCAGACTAACTATCATAACAACCAAGGACCATCATTCTGAAACAAGCCTACACAGGCGTTACCCGTGATTTCTGGCAGCACTCCCCTAAAAATAATTGAGAGGGATTTTACAGCACAAGGGCACCTTGGCAGTTTGGAGCCAAGGAATATCATTAAAGTCACACTATGCAACAAACCTCACGCAGGAGGTTTATTGGGGAGAGACACAGAATTGTGCCTCTGAACTGGAAGAGAGGTAGCAGTGGGTTAGGCAGAGGGGCAAGCTTTTCTAGGGTCTTCAGAGCATACAAAATGAGCTAGTGGAAAAGTACGTTGTGCTGGAAGCATTACTTGGCCATTAATGCTGATTCCCTGTGCCGAGGGACAGGCCAGGGGCAGGCCTGTTACCCTGCAATAACACCTAAAATGGCATATGATAGAAATCTAACAAAGCAGGCAGGCAACACCCAACACCCAAGGCACAGGCACCTTCCTTAAGCTCAGTCATTGTACTAGCGAGAAAGTAGCAGAATCCTGAGAACATTTGTGTGTTTTGGTGAATTAATTTTCATCATAGCTTTTTTAAAAACCATATTTGCAGTTTACCATTTTCATTATTTTTCATATGCACTTTTATCATTTAAACTTTTATGTTTTGGGGCTGAGAAATTGTAGGGTTGGTAGGGTCCAGCTCCGGCACCCCCCCCCCCCCCCCCCCCCCCCCCCCCCCCCCCCCCCCC
>JADRCD010233669.1:0-11464 GCA_019843815.1 Montemys delectorum | reverse complement strand
TTTTTTTTTTTTTTTTGAGGGGAACCTGGGAAAGGAGATATTGTATGGCATGTAAATAAAAAAAATATGCACTTAACAGTGAGAACATACTATGCATGTCCTTTTGGATCTGAGGTACCTCACTGAGGAAGATATTTTCTAGTTCCATCTGTTTGTCTGCAAAATTCATAGTATCCTTGTTTTGAATACCTGAATAGTGGTCTATTGAGTAAATGAACCCTATTTTTCTGTATTCATTAATCAGTTGAGAGATTTCTGGGTTATTTGGTTATTCATGCATAAGAGCTTCTGGCTCTTATGCATGAATAAGACTGCTATGAACATAGTAGAACATGTGTCCTTGTGGAATGTAGTATCTTTTGGGTATATGCCCAGGAGTGATATAGCTGGGTTGTCAGGTAGAACTATTTCCAATTTTCTGAGGAACCACCAGATTGATTTCCATAGTGGTCACACCAGTTTGCAGTGCCACCAGCAATCAGGCTTCAACCTCTGACACTGCTACTGATGCCATGTTGTACTTGCAAACAGGATCCTAGCATGGCTATATTCTGAGGGGCTCTACCAGTAGCTAACTGAGATAGATGCAGATACTTATAGCCAGCCATTGGACAGAGGTCAGGGATCCCTATGGAAGAGTTAGGGGAAGGTTTGGAAGAATTGAAGGAGATGGCAACCCCATAGGAAGAGCAACAGTGTCAACTAACCAGAACCCCAGAGACTGAGCCACCAACCAAAGAGCAAACACAGGCTGGTCCAAGGTCCCCAGCACATATGTAGCAGAGGACTGCCTTGTCTGGCCTCAGTGAGAGAGGATGCACCTAATCCTATAGAGACTTGATGCCCCAGGGAAGGAGGATGTAGGGAGGGGTTGAGATAGGGATGGGCGAGTGGGTGAGGGGTGGAGAGCACCCTCTAAGAGGCAAAGGGGAGGGGGAATGGGGTGAAGAACTCTTGGAAGGGGCACTGGGAAGAAGGACAACATTTGAAAAACAAAACAATTTAAGTAAATTTAAAAAAAAAGATCCTGACATGTGATCTAGTCTCTACCTGTCAGAAACTGCCAGGTGGGATTTGACTGTCCAGTAACATTAACAAAAAAGATTTTGAAAAAATATCAGCTACACCAGTCAAATGGCAGTTTCTCGTAGCACCAGAGGGACTAATCTTAACCCCAAGCCTAACTCTAAAACATGCTTCAGTATGTTTTCCCAGTGGCTTAGCTTTGAGTCTGTAGGTATTTCTCCTGGTAGAGTCTATAAAATTACAAACAGTAAGATTTAGCCTTTTTTTTATTTTTAAATTATCTTTTGTCTTATAGTTAGAGGATAAAGCCTTCTCTACATTTACTTTAAAACTTGTTGAGCATAACATGCAACATATATTTTTTAAAGAATGGATATCTTCTAATTGTTGTATAAAAAATATGACTTAAGTGTGACAGAACCCACCCAGTACAAATTTCATCCTAATTTTTGGCGTTGGGGCTTTGGTCTAAGGACAGGCTAGGCAAGTGCTCTGTCTGCCACTGAACATGATCTCCACCCCCAAATGTACCATCTCAACCATGTCCACTTTGGCAGAGCTAGCTATGGTACATTTGTTGTGGGGGGGTCACCAGAGAAGACAGCTCAGACATGGGTTTCAGTCAATAGAAAGTCTTTATTAGCCCACTGGGTCATAATGGGTGCTTGGATCCCAGTATAGCCCAAAGCCTTTCTCAGGATGAGCTTTAAAGCACAAAAACACATGTCCTGGGCTTATACACCTCAGTTAGCAAGAACAATTAGCCTGAAGCAGAACCACAGAACTCAAAAAGCAATGCCAGTACAGTTAGAGATGTTCCTCAAACCATGGGCTTTGATGCATTAGGCCTGTGTTTTAGTTTTGGCCGGTGATGCTGTCTATGTGTTGAGATGTATGGCTTGAATAGTGCTTCTATCATGGAGTCAGTTGTGCTAAGGTCTCCTGGCCTACTAAGGTCTGGGGTCCTGTTACACACTGATTGCACATCACTGTGTGTTATTTTGTGAAGGTGGTGTGTTGGGAAGTAGACATGACAAGGGTGAACTTGTGATGGTTAACTTAGGTCATCATCTTGATTGGATTAAAGGATGACTAGAAAATAAGTGAGCCAAAACTTTTGGTTTGTCTGTGATGGCGTTTCCATAAAGACTAACTGAGAGGGGAAGACAGCCTGATTGTGGCCTGCACCTTCCTACAGGCAGGGTTGCTCAGATATATAAGAAGAGGAAGAGGAAAGGCCATCTGATCATCACAACTCAGCTCTTTCTGTTTCCTGATCCACCCAGGTGTGAGTAAGCCACTTCATCAGACCTTCCTTATCTCGATGGAGCATATTCTATGCCATGAGCCAAAATGAATCCTCCTTTAGCTGTTTCTTGCTGATATTTGGTCACATCAATGAGAAATGTAACGAACACACTATATTACAGCTTTTTCTCCAAAATGTCTTCATTTTGAGGAATGAAAATCCCATTCTCATTGAATATCAAACCCCATTTCTATCTCCTTAAAGCTTTGGCAACTACCATTCTACGTCTGTGTCTGCAATGTGGCTATAATACTTCAGGTAGCTCATAGAAGTGAAGTAATGCCGTAGTTTTTTTTCTTTTCAAATAATGCTACCATATTATGGATTCATCAAGGAATTAATCTATTGGTTAGTCGAAAGTCTTCTTAATATAATTGTATCTGTCAACACCTTCACAGTCACACCCAGAAATATGATTGACTAATATCCTGGAAATTTTGTTAATTAAGCCAAGACTAACCATCACACCATCTTTTCAAATAAGATAAATTTTTATTTATGTGTCTGTGTGAGTGTACACCACATGTGAGCAGGTGTCTCTAAAGGTCAGAGGTCAGAAGAGGGTGTCAGACCCCTGGCTGGCAGAGTTACAGAAGGCTGTGAGCCACCTGATATGGGTGTTGGCAACCTAATCCTTAACCACTGAGGCATCACTTCAGCCCCATCTTAAGACTTTTTTTTTGTTTCCATTTTTATTTTTTCCCACTATCTACTAATCTTATATCTCCTCTCCCCCTCCTCCCAGAGCTAAGGAATAAAACCAGGGCCTTGAACTTGCTAGGCAAGTCTTCTACCACTGAGCTAAATCTCCAATCCTTATGAATATATATATATATATATATATATATATATATATATATATATACACACACACACACATATATGTGTGTGTCTGTGTATGTTGAAATAAAAATATGGAATTATATTTCTCTCCATCCTCTCTTTTCTCTCTCCAGCCCCTTCCAGGTACCCTCCACCCAATCCCTGCTATGTTTCCCCCTATTCTCAAGTTGATAGCCTCTTTTTCTTTTATTATAATTGTTACATGCATTTATGTGCTATATGTACGTGTATGCACAAGTATATATACATACAACCTGTTGAGTCCATTTTTGTTGTTTGTGTGTAATATTTTGGGGCTCACCATTCTGTACTGACCAATAAAGGGGCCCATCCTTGGGAGAGGCTAATTTTCCCTCCCTCAACTATCATTACTTGCCTCTAGTTCTTTGTCTAGGGCTGGGACCCCTTGACAAACGTTCTTCTTTCCACATTAACATACCTGTTGATGTTGCAATTATTCTGGTCTTGTTAGGAGAGACTGCTTCACAGTGCACTTCCTGGCATTCTAGCTCTTGTAATCTTTCCACCTGTGCTGGTTAGTTTTATGTCAACTTGACACACTCTATAGTCATCTGAAAGGGAGAACCTCAACTAGGGAAAATGCCTCTATAAGATCTGGCTGTTGGGCTGGAGAGATGGCTCAGTACTTAAGAACACTGACTGCTCTTCCAGAGGTCCTGAGTTCAATTCCCAGCAACCACATGGTGGCTCACAATCATCTGTAATGGGATCTGGCTCCCTCTGAAGACAGGTACAGTGTATTCATAAAATAAATAATTTTTTTAAAAGATCTGGCCAAAGGCTAGCCTGTAGGGCATTTTCTTAATTAGTGATTTATGGGGGGAGGACCAGCCCATTGTAATTGGGGCCATCCCTGGCTTGGTGGTCCTGGATACCACAAGAAAGCAAGATAAACAAGCCATGGAGAACAAGCCAGTAAGCAGCACCCCTCCATGACCTCTGCATCAGTTCCTGCCTCTAGATTCTTACTCTATTTGAGTTCCTGCCCCCAATTTCCTTCAGTGACAGCTTGTGATGTGGAAACGTAAGCTAAATAAAGCCTTTCTTCCTCAATTTGCTTTTGTGTTTCATCACAGCAATAGGAACCCTAAGACGCCACGCTCTCTTTCCGCAATGTTCCCTGAGACATAGATGCAGGAATTATGATGTGGATGTATCCATTGGGGCTGGGCTCCCCACGATCTGTTGTTCTCTGAATTGTGCTCAGGGGTGGTTTTCTGTGATGGTCCCCATTTCTTGTAAAGAGACACTTCTTTGAATGATGAATGGTAGCTACATTTATCTGCGAGTATAAAGGTAAGATTTACAGTGTGATAAAGAATTATACTGGTCTAGTAAAGAGCTAGTAATTGATTACCAGTGATGGCTTTCCTCTTGTTGGGTAGTTAGCTCCAATTAGACAGCTGTTAGTTGCCACCAATATGTGAATGGCACTTATTACACCTTTATTACCATGCCTGTAATTGTCTTGATTCACAAGTGTTGGGGCTGGGTAGGGCTGTTTGGTTGTTTCCTCTTCCTTGGCAACTTGCGAAGTATTTTCTGGGACCATGGAAGCTACACTTTAGGAAAGAAGCTTTCAGATAAGATCTAGATCAATTCAAGTCCTGTGTCTTAAGTGTGTGGTGTCTTCAACAATAGGGGCCCAATAGGGGCCCATACTCAACCTCTGAGAGTCATCAGAGCTACATCTATAATCTATAATGTTTTACAAATCACTTGGACTACCCTGACCAGCCATTTGAAAGAAGGTTTCTTATGCCTGGAACTGGGGCTTTTGTTGATCTATATGGTTCTTTTGGAGAGCACCGTCACCCAGGCTCGGTTAACTTCCTTTAAGGTATATATATTTATCATGCAACCTAGATATACCACTCCTTGGCATAAGCCCATACTACTCCACAGATATTTGCTTAGCTGTGTTCATTGCTGCCCTATGCACAATGTCCAGGAAATAGAAACGATCTAAATTGTAACCTCCCCCAGCCAAAAGCCCACTGAACCAGACCTTGCCCTTACCACAAAGCAGCTAGTCCACCTAGAGTGAGGCTTCTGAGATAAAACAAAGCCCTTTTGTTCTTCCACTTCTCTGCCTCCCTCAAATTTTCCTGCTAGGAGCTACACCCTGCTGAGCTGCTTCACCTGCCTCCCGGACAGGGACAACTAGTTACTTTGACCACAAGATCCTGGCTTACTGGGGGATGGGTTTCTCCCTGCCTACTTAATTCTAAGTTTCAAAATACACATTTGGACCTTGATCAGGAACCATGACTCAGTCTCACTTTTTCTCTCACCGTCCAATTATCTTATCTTCCCAGGCTCCTGTCTCTTTTCCAGAGATCCAGTGTGCATAGCTGCTTGTGGCTACAACACTAAATATCCTTCACAAGGATGAATGGATGTTAAAAAATGTACATACACACCATAAATACTAATCAGTTGTAAATAAAAATGAAACCAAGACATTTTCAGGTAGATAAATGGATCTAGAGAAGATTGCATTGAATTAGGTAACCCAGACTCAGGGAGAGGAATGCTGAACGCTCTTGACTGTGGTTCCTAGCTTCAAGTCCTTAAATTTGAGTACAAAATAGAGCAACCACACAAACTAGCAAAGTACAAAAGGACAGTAGTTTTGTGTGTCTTGTGAGGGGAATAGCAGGATACTGATGATATAAAGAGTGAAATAAAATAATGAGGAAAGGATTCCAAGAGAGAAGGGAGAGGTCAATATAGAAGGTCAATATACAAGAACCAAGGTTTGTAGCTTTAATTTTTTCAAAGCACACTTTTAATGATGGTTCTTAAAGGCTTTAATCTCCCTTTTAACTCATCACCCACTATAGATAGTGGAAAAGAAACGATCTCGGGGAAGTGGGCCTGTTTAGAAGTGGTTCTTTGAAGCAAATCCTGTCTGCTGTGTCAGGAAATTAGTCATTCAGTTCACAGGTCACCGGCAGCAGCTCAGTCCACTCACACACACTTCATGGATATACCAGCATTTCAGTTCAGTAGTGTTGGAATAGCAGCAGCAGTGGCACCACCTAACAG
Source organism: Montemys delectorum (assembly GCA_019843815.1). Taxonomy (NCBI): domain Eukaryota; kingdom Metazoa; phylum Chordata; class Mammalia; order Rodentia; family Muridae; genus Montemys; species Montemys delectorum. Next base: position 5,214 of record JADRCD010233669.1, on the reverse strand, counting down.
GAACAGCCAGGGCTCAGCCAAATCAGGTATGCCAGAAGCAGTTCTCAGCTGTGCCCCTCTCAAAGAAGCCACAGTCAGTGAAGACTCAAGACCAAGAAGTATATAGCTATGCAAAAGCTCCTCTCACCATCCACTGAGTGCTATTTACACTCCCTCCAAACATCACGTGTCTTCCACGGGTCTTTCCTCAGCAACATGAGTCTGTCTCAACCGATATCACTCTGTCAATCATCCAGAGTCCACGGAAGTGGCAAGAGTCGACAGCACACCACTAGGAGTTTTTTGGTCTCTCTCTCTCTCTCTCTCTCTCTCTCTCTGTGGAGTTCTGACAAATGGAGCTCAACTATCCAATGTAAGTCAGACCAATACATGCGTTCAGTTATCGAAGAATCCTTCATTGTCCTTCCACATGTTTGCTTTAGCAGGACACCCTTTCACCTATGTCTGATTCAGGGAAATGTTCCTTCACGAGTCTGCATTCACGTGTTTCTGCTTCAGGAAAACACTCTGTCATGTGTTTGCCCCAACAAAACATCCAACACAAGTGACTTCCCAAAGAACCCTTAAAGTTCCACTGCAAAGGTTGCTTGATAAAGCCTCAAGGAATCGTATTTTATTAAAATTTATACTCTCTCTCTATATATATATCACATGATAGATGTGAAAGGGAACATTGTGATTTTGAACTGCTTCTGACCAATGGACATCACCAATGAGTGAAGCTGAGCATATTGACTACTGGAATACTGTAACCAGAGAATAACAATTTAAATTATTTGCATTTTTACTTGTTATTATTACATTAGAAGTACTCTATATATCCTAGATATCCACGCCTGTGCTGCTTAGTTTTATGTCAACTTGGTATAAGCCAGAGTCACCTGGGAGGAGGAAACTGCAATGAGAAATTGTCTTCAACAGATTGGCCTGTGGGCATGTCTGTGGTGCACTCTCTTTATTGCTGTCTCAAGCAGGAAGGCCCAGCCTATTGTGGGGACTGCTAGCCCTGGGCAGCTGGGCCTGGGCTGTGTAAGAAAAAATAGCTGAGCCTGCCATGGGAACAAGGCAGTAAGCATTGTTTTCACATGCTCTCTGCTTCAGTTTCTGCTTGAATTCCTACCCTGATTTCCCTCAATGATGACTGAGCTGTGAAAGTGTAAGCCATATAAATCCTTTTCTTCTCAAGTTGCGTTTAGTTACTGTTTTATCACAGCAACAGAAAACTGATACAATCCCTTGTTACATACATGGCTTACAAATTTTCTTGTCATTTTAGGGATTGCTTTTCACTCTGTTGATTATGTCTTTTGTTCTCAGAAATATATATATATATATATATATATATATATACACATATATATGTGTGTGTATGAATATGATGATGTACATGATGTCTACATATGTTTATATGTTTACATGTGTATATGTGTGTATATATGTATATATCTATAATATACATATGCATATCTATGTATATGTATTCTTTGAAAATGTCATAGATGAGGTTGGCAGTGGTAGCATGTACCTTTTTAATCCCAGCTCTTGGGAGGCATAGGCAGTCAGATCTCTAAGTTCAAAGTCAGCCTGGTCTACAGAGCAAGTTCCAGGACAACCAGGTCTACACAGAGAAACCATGTCTCAAAACAAACAAACAAACAAACAAACAAACAAACAACAAAAAAGAAAGAAAGAAAATGTCACAGATGAATAGAATGTATTAGTTATAACCATGCCTAATCCCTCCAGCTCCTCTTACTCCCTGACCTAGCTACAGCTGCTGCTGAATGCCAGATCTGCCAACAACAGAAACCAACACTGAGCCCCAGATATGGCACCATTCCTCGAGGTGACTAGCCAGCAACTTGGTGGCAGGTTGACTACATTGGACCACTTCCTCCATGGAAAGGACAACGTTTTGTTCTTACTGGAGTAGACACTTATTCTGGTTATGGATTTGCCTTTCCTGCATGAAATGCTTCTGCCAAAACCACCATCCGTGGACTCACTGAATGCCTTATCTATCATCATGCTATTCCACACAGTATTGCTTCTGACCAAGGAACTCACTTCACAGCCAGAGAAGTGCGACAGTGGGCCCATGATCATGGAATCCACTGGTCTTACCATGTTCCCCATCATCCTGAAAGCTGCTGGTCTGATTGAAAGATGAAATGGCCTTTTGAAGACACAGTTACAGCGCCAATTAGGTGGCAACAGCATGGAGGGCTAGGGTAGAGTTCTTCAGAAGGCTGTATATGCTTTGAATTAGCGTCAAATATATGGTACAGTTTCCCCCATAGCCAGGATCCATGGGTCCAGGAATCAAGGGGTGGAAAAGGGAGTAGTTCCACTTACTATCACTCCTAGTGACCCTCTAGGAAAATTTTTGCTTCCTGTCCCCACAACTCTAGGTTCTGCTGGCCTAGAAGTTTTGGTTCCAGAGGGGGGAGTTCTACCAGGAGCCACAACAAACATTCCATTGAACTGGAAGCTCAGACTTCTCCCTGGTCATTTTGGGCTTTTAATGCCCTTCAACCAACAGGCTAAGAAAGGAATAACAGTGTTAGGATGAGTGATAGATCCAGATTACCATGGAGAAATCGGATTGTCTCTTCACAATAGAGGTAAGCAGGATTATGTTTGGAGTGCAGGAGATCCCTTAGGGGGTCTCTTAGTACTTCCGTGTCCTGTGATTAAAATCAATGGGAAATTACAACAGCCTAATCCAAGCAGGATGACAAAAGATGCAGACCCATCAGGAATGAAGGTATGGGTCAATCCTCCAGGAAAAGAGCCAAGACCTGCTGAGGTGCTTGCTGAGGGGGAAGGAAATACAGAATGGGTAGTAGAGGAAGGTAGTTATAAATACCAGCCGAGGCCACATAATCAATTGCAGAAACGAGGATTATAAAGTAATATGAATGCTTCTGTCTTATTTTGTTAAGAATACATTTTTCTTTCTTCCAATTTCTTTAACATCAATTGGTATTTAAATTGAGACTACCATAAGTTCTGTGACTCTAGAGAACCCTGACTAATACACTCCCTAATGTATCGCCCTCCCAGGTTCCTGTCCTTTTTCCTTTTTTCCATACCTTGAGTCAATTAGTGCTACCATACATGCATGGGTATGAGGTCATCCACTGGGGAATGGGCAACCTGCCAGGGGCTATCCCTCAAAGAAAAATAAATCTCCTATCCCAACAGCTTTCAGTAGTCAAGAGCTCCACAGACTACTCCGCAGGGTTGAGGTCTCAGTAGCTTCTCCCTCCTTCTTGCTGAAGGTTTTACTCACTGAGTCATGTACAGGTAACCCCAATTAGTAAGTCCATGCAATGAAACAATACTCCTCCTCATAATTGACATAATTCTATCAGTCTATTTTTTTATGTCTTTGATTTGGTGTTCAAGACATCATTGCTAAATCCAAATGTTATGAACATTTCTTATTATTTTTTCCTCTAGGAGTACAAACATTTAAAAGGCTTTATTTTGACCAAATCCAACCTCATCTCCTCCATTTCTTTACTATACCCCTCTCAACCTCATGTGCCCTTTTTGATTTGGCTCCATTGAGTCCACTTGAGTGTTCCCTATAAGTTTATGGGAATAGGACCATCTAGTGGATCATGGGGAGCCCACCTCCCAATAGAAAACTGAGTCCCCTCCCCCAGCAGCCATCAATAATAGCTCCTCATCTTAAAGTGGGATTTCATGAGTCTTCCTCTATCCAAGCTGGGATTTTGTCTGTCTGGTGGTGTATGGGTTTGTGTCTGTAGCCACAGCTCCTGGGAGTTTATAGATGCAACAGCACTGTCATGACAGCAAATACTGTTTGTCTTCAGACATCTGTTACCTCTGGCTCTTAGACTCTTTTTGTCTCTCCTCTGCTGTGATAATTCCTGAACCTTGGTGCAAAGAGTGTGATACAGTCTCTTCTAGAGATGAGCATACTGCAGTCTCTTACTCTCTGCATATTGACCAGTTCTGGGTCTCTGTATCAATTACCACTCTCTTCAAAAAAGAAGCTTCTCTGATGAGAGTTGAGATGCATTAATCTAGTAAAAGGAGGAGAACTTAGGGGACAGCTTATTGCCTTGTCCATTTAGCAGAATAATGGTATTACATGCTCCCTTAGGGCTGATAACTTAGCTGGTTACTGGCATTAGACCCGGTTAACAGTCCCAAACATGAGTTCTGTCCTCTGAATGGCTTTAAGTCCAACCAGAAAGTGGTTGCTTAGTCCCTTAACATTCATGCCCGTATTGTACCAGTGGTCTAGGCCAGTCTTTACTGTAGTTCACAATTTTCACAGCTGGGAAAGATTTGCTTACTTTTCTTCTCCTGTAGTGAGCATAGAGCCTTCTAACAATTGTGAAAGCCAGTTAGAGAGGTGAGGCTCCCAGACTGGTGCCCGCTTGGTTTCTGAAATTCTGTAGTTCAAGTATGTAACGCCTTCAGCAATCAGGTTTTATCATCAGGTTCCAGAGGGTAACGAAGAGCAATGGAGTATATAATAGCCTACAGTGTTTGGTAGTGGGAGGTATGTGAGGAGAGGCTGCCTATACTTGGCAGTGGCCTCCTTGTTTGATAGCCTACAGTCTCTGGAAGAGGGGTTGCCCCTGTTATAGAGTGATATTACAGGTATTACTGCTTACTTTTAAACACTTGAATTCATTTCTGTTCATGGTATAAGAGTCCAATTTCATCATGTTGAATGAGAAATCTATTTTTTTCAATACCATTTGTTGAAGAGATTTTGGAGTGGTATTGACACCCTTGTTGATCATTTATGCTATAATTATGATGTTTTTATTTCTGTAGCCTTAGAATATGGTTTGAAGTATATGAATATCTGAAATATATGTACATATAAATATAATATTGACACATGACAAATTAATTTTTCAATCATTTCCCCCTATCATTTCAAGATTATTTTTCCTATGTCAGGTCCTCTGATTTAATTTTAGGGTGAATCTTCTGTTTCTGTTTAAAAAAATCCTGTTGAGGGCTATCCCATAAGCTATTGCCTGTACATGGGATATATTCTTCTAGCTGGACTGCCTTGTCTGGCCTCAGAGGGAGAGGATGCACCTAGCAGAGACTGGATGCACCAGGATGGGAGGATACCCAGCGGGCCCCCATCCTCTTAGAGGAGAATGGGAGGAGGATGGAGAAGGATTGTGGGAGGGAGTGACTGGGACGGGGGCA
>JADRCD010233667.1:1008-43623 GCA_019843815.1 Montemys delectorum | reverse complement strand
TCAGTTACTTAATTTTGATTCTTTGTATTGAAAGACCTAAGCAATTTAGATGTATTGGAATTCATAGATATACTAGAATATTGCAAAGACAAAAGTTGTGTGCCTTGTCTGCATACTATTGGAAATAACAGCATGCCTCAGAGAGAGCTAGGAATCTCTGTTCTTTACTCCTGATTAATAAAAGGCAAAAATTGACAAGTCCTGTACTGCACCTGGCTAATAGTAGGCCAATAAGCTTCACCACACACACTATCAAAAAAATGTGTATATGCTAGGTATATAGATTGAAATACATTTATATATAATTTAATACTCTCCAATGCACTGTGATATATATTATATAGATATGTCATAATATGCTGGCTATCTATGCATTCAACTTAAATACTATATAATTGATTACAACTATCCTCTTATTCTCATGTAGAAATTTGAATGTTTGTCATTCGTAAGTTTGTTTAATTATTTTTCTGGTTAATATGACAAACTATTTGACAAGAACAACTTCTAGGAAGAAGACTGAGGATGCTCTACCATGTCAGGGATCTATGGCAGGGAAGCTAAGGCAGGAGGAGCATGAGATTTTGTGCTCAGGTCTGAGCAGAGTTGGAATCATAAGTTTCATTGGCTCCCTCTTTTTGTTTCCTCTTTTATTCACTCTAAGACCCCAGCCTATAATCTTCACTGCTAACAGCAAGATAGCTTTTGTTTTCTTACTTATTTCTTTGTGAACAGTCCTCAAAGTCACATATATGTAGATGTGCCTCCTCTACAACCCAGTTGTTTTGTTTTTTTGTTTGTTTGTTTTGTTTTTTATCTGTTCAGGCTTCCAAAAAAAAAAGTGTCCATAGGAGCCTTATTTATAAGAGCCAGAAGCTGGAAAGAACCCAGATGTTCTTCAACAGAGGAATGGATACAGAAAATGTGGTACATTTACACAATGAAATACTACTCAGCTATTAAAAAACAATGACTTCATGAAATTCTTAGCAAATGAATGGAACTAGAAAATAAGATCCTGAGTGAGGTAACCCAATCACAAAAGAACTCACTGAGAAGTGGATATTAGCCCAAAAGCTCAGAATAACCAAGATATAATGTACAGTCCACATCAAGCTCAAAAAGAAGGAAGACCAAAGTGTGGATGCTTCAATCCTTCTTAGAAGGGAGAACAAAATACTCACAGGAGGAAATAGGGAGACAAAGTGTGGACAGAGACTGAAGGAAAGGCCATCCAGAGACTGCCCCACCTGAGGATCCATTCCATATAGAGACACCAAATGCAGACACTCTTGCTGATGCCAAGAAGCATGTACTGACAGGAGCCTGATCTAGCTGTCTCCTAAGAGGCTATGCCAGAGCCTGACAAATACAGAAGTGGATGTTCTCAGCCAACCATTTGACTGAGCACAGGATCCCCAATGGTGGAATTAGATAAAGGACTGAAGGACCTGAAGGGGTTTGCAACCTCATAGGAAGAACAACAGTATCAACCAATAAGATCTCTGCTCCCAGCGCTCCTAGGGACTAAACCACCAACCAAAGAGTATACATGGAGTTACCCATGGCTTCAGCCACATATGTAGCAGAGGATGGCCTTGTAGGGCATCAACGTGATAGAAGGCCTTTGGTCCTCTGAAGTCTCCATGCCCTGGTGTAGGGGAGTACCAAGGCTGGGATGTAGGAGGAGGAGAGGATGTTAAAGAGGTTTGCCAGAGGGGAAGCTGGGAAAGGGAATAATATTTGAAATGTAAATAAAAAAAATATACAGCAAAGGAAAGAAAAAAAGTGCTCATCCCAAAATCCTGAAAGTGATGCTCAGAAATGGTTACTTCAGCATTCAATTTGTTCAAAAAATTAAGCATTTCACATTAGTTATGAAAATAACCCTGACAAAACTTTCTTTGAGCCTATTTAGTCATCTTATGGCCTCTTGATGAAGCAATTAAAAGTGGTAACTTACTTGTCCCCGAAACAGCTAAAATATTAGAGGGTATGGGAAACCATTCTTTATAAGCTTCATATTATAAACATTGTAAACTGGAAAAAGTACAAAATTTTGTGTCTCTCCTGTGGAAACTGATGTTGGAAATGTTTATAGTCCAAGCTGCTCTTAAAATTAATTCTTCTGAAAATATTCCCTTCCCTAAAGGTTTTCTCAGACACTCCACTCTGCTGCGTGCTCTTTGCTCACAGGACGTGCTTGGCATCCAATAGTCTGCCGTTCCTCTGCCATTCCTTGCTTAGGTCCCTGTTTTTAAATTTTACTTTATTTTAAATGGTTCATTGTTTAAGAATTTTATAGATCACATCATTTTTTTATCAAATCTACCTTTAATTTCCTCCTCTCCAATTCATCCTCTATCTTCCACCATCATTTTTTCCTCCAAAATGTATATTTTCTTCTTTTAAAATAACTGAGTCTGCTTTCACTTGCTAAATGTGTGGGAGTGTAGGGAGATCCACTAGAGCATTGGTAGAGCAATGACTACTCTCTTGCAAAAAAAAAAAAAAAAAAAAAAAAAATACTACAGCATCCTTCTGCCAGTATCCATCAAATCTGGTCCATAGCTAGGAATGGGACTTCATGAGCTCCTCCAGTGTCCACATTAGCATTGTGTAGTGCAGTATCTTGTGTATACTGTCACACAGGTTTCTGAGTTCTTGTGTGCAATGCCTATATCATACCCATCAAACACTATATTATCACACATGTCTACAATGTCTGGATCTTATAATCTTTATGGACCCTCTTCTATTGTGATCTCTAGTCTTCAGAGAAAAAGTTTGTGATATAGATTTCTTAGTTAGAGCTGAGCACACTGCAGTTTTTTTTTAAATCGAGGCATATTCAACAGTTATGGGTCTCTGTATTAATCATCTATTGTAAAAATACATTTTACTTTCTATGGTTATAAAGAAAAGAATACAGGGACATATTAACTCTATGTCCATTTAGTAGGTAACATTATTAGGTTATCCAAAGGGGCTAATGTTCTAGATAGTGATGAGTTTTGGTCCATTTAACAGTGACAAAGATTAATTCCATATCATAAAGTTGGCATTATATCCAATCAGTAAGTGGATAGTTACTCCCATAGTATTCATCATACTGTTAGACCAATGAGAATATTCCACTGAGCTATTCATTATTGTAACTTTTGGAGTATACAACTACTTAAGGTCTTGTTTATTTGTTCCAGTGGACTTTAAATTCCCTTGCAGTTACCAAAAGGTGACATTTGTGATTTGGAAGCAGTGAAATGGCTCAGAGGAAAAAAATTGCTTACTGTGAAAACTTGGCAATATGAGTTCAATCACTAGAACTTACATGAAATGTTGCAAAGCATGGTTAGGGTTGTCTAAGAGACTTCTAAAATATTAGAATATATTGCTACTGTCTTAGGTTATCTCCCAGGTATGGAATGTAATTTCCTATTACTAAAGACTGCACGCTCTTTAGACACATGTTCTTGAGGCCCCTGAGATGGAATTGAACTGAACGCATCATACCTGAAGAGTAGCCTTCATGATACCTGAAGGTTATATGCAATCTTCTAAAGGAGAAAAGGAACAAATACCTTCCTTATTATGATGCTTATGAACCATGGCAATAACAAGCACACAACAGCAAGTCACAGTGCAGTAGTGATATGCATATGCATACCTGGTAGTAATGAATAGCCTTCTGGTTAAATTTAAGGCTTTCTCAAGAAGTGGGAAACCATGTCTGGTACTTTATTCCTAGCCAATAAACCAGGGCTAGTGAATTCATGGATCTTAGAAGAGAATCTACAACTGCCACTTTATTAAACCAACATAGTAATTAACTACATTCTAAATATGTATTCTTATACATGAAGGTAAAGTATAGTTCTCACTTGTCATTAAGGAAACTTCTCTTTGCAAAAGAGACCCTTATAGAAAATCAGAAGTGATAAAACTGCAGAGAACAGGGACTGATATTGGGCTTTGTCCTCACTGATATAACCTAAAATATATATATTCAAATAACATTACAGTACTGAGCAAGTTTTATTTCAATACATATATATACACACACACAAATACATATGTACATATATACATATATATAAAATCATACACACATTAAAGAAAAAGAGGTCATGAGTTTGAAAAAGAAAAAGGGATATTCATGAGAGGGATTGGAGGTAAGAAGAGGAAGGGTTAAATTATTTATTTATGATCCCCAAAATTAAAACAAATATTTAAATTTTAAAAGATGGAAAGTGAGAACCACTTCCACAAAGTTGTCCTCTTATTTCTGCATATGTACTAAAGCATGTATGTTTATGAATACACATTATAAAAAGAAACATTCACTATAATAACAAATAACTATCTTTAAATAGGCTTATGGTAGCTTGATTTATGCACACAAGATATATCTACTTTAAGAAACTTCAAAATTCATCCATATCAAGTTGTATATATTTTATTCACAAATTGTATCTAAATAAACACAATTTTCTATCCTACAGTAATATTTCATAATTAAACTTTATCATGTGAAATACAGAAAATGGTTTAACATTTCTACTCTTGTTTCCAGAAGATGTTTTTTTTTTTTTATTGGAATAGGGTTCTGATCTTTAAAAGAACATAAAAAAAAATGTTCTTTGTATCTGATGATATCATACAGAAGTCTCTCATCAATCTTGAAATAAAGGTCCTTTTACTTACATAGACCACTCTGTCTACATTTTCCATATGCCAGAGTTAATGGAATTATTTTAGACTGTTTCAAACAATTAAATGTGCCACATCCCTTCTGCCAGCAATCCCTGATGGCTTATTAAACACTCACATACTGTATATATCTAGAAACCTGTAGTACCTAACAGTTCATTCCTTTTCAATATGGAAAGAACAAAGATAAATATAACTACAGCAATTGTTATCTCATTACTGTGCCTTTTTTACGACCATCAGAGTGTACCATAACTCTTCAGTCTCGGACCTAAACATTCAGTCACCTTAGATTTGAGCAGTCACCTTGGGTTCCACTAAGAAGACTACTTCACAGATAGATCATGACCCATAAGAGAGTAGTATCTTTTTTCAGCAGCAACCCAGCAGCACTTGGAGCATAAGTAATTCTCTATTGAGAACAATCTTGGTCCCTCAAGCAATTAGAACTCTTTAAACCACCATGTAGAATCAGAACAGTCAATGACCAACCAGACTATACCTTGCCCAGGACTACTGAACTTTTCATCTATTTTGTCCCTACCTCTGATGTAATGTTTTCTCTGCTTAAGCCTAAAACCCATGTTAGTACCCTGCACACAAAATTTGGGCCAATCGCTCCCTTCATCTGTTCCTCTTTCCAATGCATATTGATTAAGTCTCCTCTGTGCTTTCTCATAGCATGTCTATTTAATTAGTGTATTGGAATGGGTGACTGAGCTTATTTAATTAGTGTATTGGGAAGGGAGACTGAGCTTAGCTTGTTGAATCTGCCAGAAACAGGCTTGTTCCCCCAGACCTCCAGTTATGTTTTTCCTCGTTGCTAAAATACCATATTTTATAGAGTTTCTGCATGTTTTCTTTCTTCCTTTGTTCTTCCTCCTCCTCCCAGTATATTTAACATGGGATTTATTCCTTAGAAAAAGTCACATGTATAATCTAATATTATTAAACATGGGTAAATGTTACATAGAAAATTTCTATAGTTTGTTCATCTTGTGTAATTGGACACTTATACCTGTTAAATGGCTGGGTTACTTTCTTTTTTCTTAGTCCTTAAGAACTTTGGATTTTATGTGTGACTATATCATGTCTTTTATATAAGTGAAGTCATATAAGTTTTGTCTTTCTCTAACTAATTTTACATAACACATTATGCTTTGTCTTTATTCAGGCTGTAACATATTTCCTCCTTCAGGAATAATGAAGAGTGTCCTATCACTTTCCCAATCACTTAGTCCACCACTAAGTCTAACACAGAGACATAGAAAGGAACATATATGACATTCTATAGTTCTATTTTTCATCCTGTCATTATTAATCAACATGAAAACAATAGAATGCATCTATATCTATATATCACATATACCACACACACACACACACACACACAAGCACACAGAAGATTAAGAGCATACTCCATGGCAAGATCTTTGTCTATTATAGGGAACACTTCAGTTTAGTTTTTAGCACTTTGAGCTAATTATTTGCAGTACTTCTACTATCTTTGTAAGATGAAGATACTAAATTTTGTTAATAAGATGGAAGATCTAAATTCTGTAATTTTAGTGTTCCTTAGGTGAGTTAATACCATTAAATGCTTTAAAATTTCATTGCATAAATTTAAAGTTTAAAATGCACGCCAATCAATCAATACATTTTATCCTTTTAGTGTGATACTAAGCATCCAGTAATATGCTCAACCATGGGTTAAGAGCAAGAACACAGAACAAAAGGAAAAAACGTCTTTTTTATACTTTGGTATAAAATTTTGAGCCTTATATATGAGGAAAGCCAGATTTTCATTTTATATTGGTCCCTAAATGTTATATAGATGCATTTAGGTTCTTGATGTCAATGGGGAGTTCTGACACTACTCTGGGAGCTATTTCTTACCACTGAGTTTATCTCCCCAAAGGTTCCTGTTTTCTGCAAACCCTCATGACATTTTCTTGGAGATAGTAGTGCTTCTTGAGTGATGTTCCTTCAAGAGACAACAGTGTGGCTATTCTTTAAATGTTTGTGGTTTCAGTTGACCTGGAGGAAGAGAAGTTTCTCCATGGCTTTCTGCATTTCTATTTTGTCTTGTTCCCTTCCCACTAGACCCCGCCCTACATTTCACACTTAGTTCTCATGGGTGAGGATGAGTCAGATGGCATTTTTCTCTAGCACTCTCTTGGGTGTCCTAGCAGTTTAGATCACCTACATTACAGACAAAGCTGCTAGAAACACATGCAAAACTCTATTCCTCTAGGTTATTCTAAGAACTTTAATTCATTTGAAAAGTGAAGGGGTGGCAAAGAACTTCAGCCTACACTCCGACTCACAAAGCAGAGAAAACCACTAATTTATCCTCTGTGATGACAAATCAGAGAAGTCACCCAGAAACATAATCATAGCATACAAGGTCAGAATAGATCAAACCTCACATGTCCCAGGCACTTCTGTTTCCCTCTGGAGAGCAACAGTTTCTCTTGTTTAGCTAACGTGTGATGAGTGAAATACAATGTGTGGAATACAAGGAATAGAATGGCAAGGAGGAGATGAAGATCTTCATAGGGAAGAAACATATGGCTATGCATATGCATGCTGATCTGCATCAGAAGCACATGTGGCTGGATGACAGGACGGTGATGCTACAGGAGAGCAGTCAGAACCAGGCCTAAAAATGCTTACTCTCTACTCAGTGCTTCCCCACAGTGTGAAGACAGTTCTCAAATATGCTAAAGTGGATTTCTCTACTCACATGAATATACCTATGAATAAAAGGTTCCTTACTTTGCAGTTGCATTTGAAAAATTCAGATATATGTGTGTGTGTGTCTGTGTGTTGTGTTGTTAATATGATCTACACACACACATATATATTGTATTAATTCATTTATATAAGTATGCATAAAACATAAATGCATATGTATACTCTCTTCTGATCACCTTGTGCTGTCTGTATTCTTTCTGAATGAACAATCACTCAGACACAACTTTTAAAACCTTTACATAATGTTCATAATGATGAGGATGATAATTACATAGGGTTATTTCTTTGCATTACGTGACATAACATTATTGAAAAACTGCAGGTGACTATCAGGGTTGTTTGAACACTCATATTCTCAATATGCTATTACTAAGTGCCATAGTTAAAAACTGATGTCCATGAAATTTAATAAATGTCATCTTAATGCTACTAATCCAGTTAGCTTTCTTACATATAAAACTGGAAAAAATGGGGGAAGGGTTGAATAATGGAAGTGGAAACTAATGGATTATTTGGAAAGCCAGTTGGATTTTGTTTTGCTAGGGCAAACACATGTAGGAACATTTAACTGAAATAGACACAGGTGAAAGATTAAGGCAGACTTGTGAAGGAACTTTTAGCTTTAGGAGACACAGGAGAGAGTATGTCCTGATAAAGCAAGCACTTGAAAGAACACATGATAAAGGACACTTTGCTAACAACACACAAGTGTTTGTCTGCCTTATATTACATAGTGGAGCTGCATTTGTCTGGACTCCTTAGAAAGAAATGCACCAAAATAATCTGGTGATGCGCTGCAGTTTCTTGCTGCTTCCTTGGACACAAGCTGATTGGCAGAATGATGTCAGCTGAGACAGACATATGTGCTGACACAAGACATCTGGAGATAAGACCCAGGGAAGACAAGTGATGTTTGGAGGGTATAAATAGGACTTACAGACAGTGATGGAGACCGAGGAAGGCTTGCTTGTAGAGCTAGCTGTGCAATGCTTGTGGATCTCAAGTCTTCACTTCTTTGAGAGAGGCACAGCCAAAAATTTCTTGTGAGACCTCCTGCTGACTCAAGCCAAGACTGTCACTGCTAGGTCATGTCATTACTGTTGCTAACCTTTCTGAACCAAACTGGACTGCTGGTGTATTCATGAACTTTTTGTGATTGGTTCAAGCTGTCCCTGTTAACCTATGAGCTGAACTGCTGATTTCCAGCAAGCACAGAGGGGAGTTGTTCCAACGAACCTTTCTAAAGAGGACTGCTTCCCTGCATCCTTTCATTTCCACTACCTCTGGAAGGTGTTGAGTTAAAAGTAGGGTTAAAGCATGTAAGAACCATCATTAAAATAGGTCTTAAAAAATGAAAGTTACAAATAACTATCTTTAACAGAGGAGATAATCTGGCACCGATTGTAACTATAATTGAACTTGCTACAAACCAAGTGTTACTGGGTGTCACAAGGTGCTGATAATTACCTCCCACTGGAAACATTTAGATCCAGAAATGTCCCAAAACATTTTGTAGTTATAAAAGTTGGGAAAATAGGAACAATCCACTTACAATGATTATGAGACACTTTCTAATTACTGATGTAAAATGAAAAGACTTTTTATTAAAGATCACAGTTATTTACAATGTGAATAAATGCATGGTGCTAAAAATACATACTGAGGGCAATCCCAAACATCAAGTACCTTTCTTTCTTATTTTATTAGATATTTTCTTTATTTACACTTCAAATGTTATCCTCTTCCCTGGTTTGCCTTCATAAAACTCCCTATCCTCTTCAGTTCCTTGGGTCCTTTCTCTAGGTCCTCATTGTGGACCCTATGCTCAATCCAATGGTTGGCTTTGAGCATCCACCTCTGTATTTGTCAGGCACCAGTAGAGTCTCTCAGGATACAGCTAAAACAGGCTTCTGCCAGCAAGCACTTGTTGGCATCTGCAATAGTGTCTGGGTTTGGTATGGGATAGAGGCCCGGGTAGGGCATTCTCTGGATGGTCATTCCTTTGGTCTCAGCTCCACACTTTGTCTCTGTAACTCCTTCCATGAGTATTTTGTTCTAAGAAAGACCAAAGTATCTACACTTTGGTATTCCTTCTTGAATTTCATATAGTTTGTGAATTATATCTTGGGTATTCCGAGCTTCTGGGCTAAAATCCACTTACCAGTGAGTACATTACCTTGTATGTTCTTTTGTGATTAGGTTACCTTACTCAGAATAGTATTTTCTAGTTCCATCCATTTGCCTATGAATTTCATGAAGTCATTGTTTTTAATAGCTGAGTAGTACTACATTGTGTAAATGTATCACAGTTTTTGTATCCATTCCACTGTTGTAGGACATCTGGGTTCTTTACAGCTTTTAGCTATTATAAATAAGGCTGCTCTGAACATACTGGAGTATGTGTCCTTACTACAGGTTAAAGCATCTTCTGGGCATATGCCCAGGAGTGGTATTGCTGGGTCCTCAGGTATTACTGTGCCCAATTTTCTGAGGAACCACCAAATTGATTTCCAGAATGGTTGTGCCAGCTTGCAATTTCATCAGCAATGGAAGAGTGTTCCTCTTTCTCCACATCCTCACCATCAGTGGATCAAGAAGCTCTACATAAAACCACATACACTTAAACTAGTACAAAAGAAAGTAGGGAAGACCTTGAAAACATGGGCACAGGGGAATATTTCCTGAACCAAACACCAATAGCACATGCTCTAAGATCAAGAGTTGACAAAAGGGACCAAATAAAACTGCAAAGCTTCTATAAAGCAAAGGACAGTGTCAATAGGACAAAATGGTAACCAACAGATTGGGAAAAGATCTTTACCAACCCTGCATCCGATAGAGGGCTTATAGCCAATATATACAAAGAACTCAAGAAGTTAGACTCCAAAGAACCAAATAACCCTATTAAAAATGGGATACAGAGCTAAACAAAGAATTCTCAACTTAGGAATACTGAATAGCTGAGAAGCACTTAAAGAAATAATCACCATCCTTAGCCATCAGGGAAATGCAAATCAAAACAACCCTGAGATTCTACCTCACACCATGTAGAATGGCTAAGATCAAAATCAAGTACTTTCTGCTCATTCAGACTATGCAACTTGCTTGTGTACTCTGGGTTAATTCTTCTTGGACACACATACATACACACACATGTGCATGTGTGTGGGTGTGTGTTTGTGTTTGCAAGTAATATTCTACAAGAGAAGGCAGAAGTTGTGTCATATAAGAACAAATGTCCTAACCATAAGAATCTATTTCCAGTACCTGATTGCTGAGTAAATATTACATGGAATTATTGTAATGCTATAAACTGGAAGGTTTCCAATGGAACCAACTCACAAAAGTATCAGTGGGAAAAATTGTATCATGTACCTCTGTAGTAAAATAAAATATTGTTAAATGGAAAAATTCATTTCAATGTATATTCTAGAGCATATCTTTAAACCCAATATATACTTTTAAAAGCTATTTCTTATACAAACAATTTTCTTTAAGAAGTTGTCAACTAAAACTGATACAATGAAAATTTAAGATTGAAAATTTACCTTTATTCTTCTAAAATTCAAAGAATCTCCTCCTCATTTCTGACTTATAGAATGATTTATTTCTCTTCTATATCAGATTTGTGAGTTCTCTGGGGCTCTTACACATGTTACAGAGCTCAATATCTATCTTTATTGCACTTTGGCCTGTAAATTAAGAGTATTCATCTTTCACTATTGATTTAAAGTATTTGGCATCCAACCAAAGCTTAGATATATACAAGATGATAAAATAATTTTATTTAGCAGTCATTTACAGTGAAGCATCATTTTATTTGGTGGTTTTTGAACTGTTCATGGTATAACAATAAATAGAGAATATTTCCTCTTTTCCTGAGGCTTACCTTCTAGTGAGGTTGCTAAGCATTAAATATATGAAACTGAAATTCTGCTAATAAGAACGGAGATAGCCTAAGTGTTATTGGGAGACACACTTTACACAGGGGAAAGAAAGAGGAAAAAAATCTTCTCGATTTAAGATACATGAGAGCATCTAAGTTTCAGAAGGAAACTTAGTCTATTGTGTAATAAACAAAGCATAGACTTGAGGGAATATAATTGAAGTTGGAAGACTGAATAGCAGAAGTAAAATAGAATAGGACAAATCATCTGACATAACACCACTTGACATGTCAAAATGGATAGAAAAAAAAATCTCATAACGCCCCAATTCTAGATGAAGAGATACAGGCAAATACAGAGTTAGAAGATAGCTAGATTTGCAGTGATGAACTACCTTATAATATACTCAGTAGTTCCAGTTTCAAGCAAGAAGCCTTACACACACACACACACACACACACACACACACACATACACACACACACACCACAGCACACATACACAGAGAGAGAGAGAGAAAACTTAATGTATTCATCAGATGGTACCTGTAAATTTATAAGTGTGTGTGTGTGCACCAGACTACACATATGGAGGTCAAAGGATAAATAGGATCCACTGTTCTAGTTCTGCTATATGCGTCCTCTAGGTAGAACTCAAGATGTTAGTCTTTTGGCAAGACCTTTCTGTCAAATCCCTTAATCAGATCTTCTAAACTTACCTTGTTTTAGAATGTTTTATAATGTCAAAAATAATTAAAATAATTTCATGTAAATTATACAAAATTAGGTAATGGCAAAACCAGTGATATAACCAAGCACTGACTAAGTTTTATAGGAATGAAGTATGTTTATTGATTTAGTTTAATTTGAAAATTAATTAATTCAGCTAGACAATTTGAACTTCTAGCAGAGCAAGCAATTAAGAAATAAAATGTCCCATAATTCCCATGTGACAAAAGTATGAAGGAAACAAAGTTATAGTTCCAGGTTGTGGTGACTTGATATTGGCAAGATATTAGTCAGAATTTAGCTATTATAGGTAAGACTTCTTGTAAGACATGTAATAACCAAACATCCTTTTCCATATAGATGAAACAGGAATATTAAGGCTGGTAGTGAACCATGCCAAACACTTGACATTTTCCCAGTAAAGAATGAGGGATTATAAAGTCTTTATCTTTTTATTCAGGGGAGGTGTACAGTCTGTCATCTTACAGACTGAAAAATTATGTTTAATATGAAATGCATAGATTCATATGTATGCTACACAGAGTGGTCATTTTTTTACATAGGTGCTGTAGATCCAAACTCAGGTCTTACAATTGTGGGACTAGAACTTTACTGACTAAGGCATAGCCCCAGCACTGCTAGATTATATTTTTTAAAAACACTTTCAAATTAATATTTGACAATCTAAAAGTAAAAGTCATAATATATAGGAAGAGCTGATTCAGGGATATGGAAACTTCAGTAACCAATAAATAAAACAAGAAACAATCAGCAATGACTGTAATACAAATGTAATTTATAATAATGAGCTACATCATGGACTTTTCAAAATATGTAAATAATAATAATTTTGGAGATACAGAAAATATGAACTCTGTATTATTTTTAATAAACTGAATATTAAAATTTTAACATTTAACATTTTAACCTCTTAACATGTACCTCTAGTTTATGTTGAGTTGACAAAACAGTATCATTTCTCTGATAATTGGTATAATTAGAATTTTTTATATACTTGTTGCATAATTATATTTTTCATGGAGAAATATCTATCAATGTTTTATGTATTTTCAATAAGTGTGTTTATTTCTACCATATTTAATTTCTTCATATATTTTGGCTATGAGCCGTTATTAGATTGTAATTTACAAATATTTATTACATTCATTTGAGGGCCTTTACTAGGTCCTCATTGTATCTGTTGCTATGCAAAAGCATTCCTGGTTTTAACAATCCCCTTTGCTCTTTTTTGATACTGTATCCCATACTTTTGAAAAGTATATAAAAAGTATATTATTCATTATACTATTCTAAAATTCTACCTCCTCATTTTCTTCTAGTCACATTATCATGTTGGACTTATACTTACCATTATTCAGCTTTGATGAGTTTTTTAATGATGTGTCTAATTTCACTTTTCCAATAGAAATAGTAGGTTTCTCCATTATAAATTGAACTTTGAATTTCTTTGTTAAAGATAATTTTTTTTTATAATGTGTGTATTTACTTTTGGGTTCTCTAAGCTGTTAGATTGGCCTGGGTCTACTTTTATGATAGTCCCATTCTGTATTGGTTACTTAAACTTCAAAATATTTTTAACTGTGATAGTATACTTCATAACTTGTTCATTTTATTAATGGTACCATTGACTCTACAAGATTAGGTGCATCCTCTTCTGTGTGTGTACCTGCTACATATGTGCTGGGGCCACAAACCAGCCCATGTTTCCTCCTTGGTAGGTGACTTGGTCTCTGGGAGCTCTGTGGAGTCCAGGTTAGTTAGTAACCCCAGGTTACTGTTGTTCTTCCTACAGCATTGCCATCCAGTTCAGCTCTTTCATTTTTCCCCCAACTCTTCCATAGGGAAGGGGGATGCTAGGTAGTGTGAGGAGGGGTGGGTAGGTAGGTGGTTGGGGGAGCACTCTCTCAGAGGCAAAGATAATGGGGGATGGGGTGAAGAACTCTGTGAGGGAAACCAGAAAGTGGGGTAACATTTTGAGTATAAGCAAAATGACTTGATTAAAAAAAGAAGAAGAAGAAGAAAATTGTCTATTCCCTCTTTGGTGCTTCTATATAAATTACAGGGTTTCTTTGATTTCCATGAAAATGTCACTGAAAGATTCATAGGGATTATATTATATTTATACTTTACTGTGGACATCAGCTATTTTAATAATAAAATTATTTTTCCAATCTTTGCATGCAAGATATTTCCATTTATTTATGGACTTCTCTATTTCATTGCTTAAATACTTTAATGTAGTGATTTTTTTGTATATTTCTGGTTAGATTGATTCTCAACTATGTTTTTCTTTACAATTACATTACCAAGGAGAATCTAATTATTTTTATTAAATTAATTTATTTTTACACTCCATATTCCATTCCCCCACCCACCAAGCACCCTCCAACTGCTCTACATCCCACACCTCTTCCCTATTCCCATGTCTCCACGTGGATGTCCCCACCCCCAACCCACTTGACTTCTAAACTCCCTGGGATAGTCCACTCTTTGAGTATACAAAACTGTTACACCTTTATGCCAGCATTGTAAACTGCTCATTCAATAGATTTCCTTATTATTAACAAAATTCGGGGTAAAATTCAGAATGTTTTCTACATCTGATATTATAGACAAATAAAAATAATGTAATGTTTTCTTTCCAGTTTCACATTATCTTGATTAATTGTTCTAGTTTAGATCTTCTGCACTCAAAAGAAGAGAAGTAGTAAGCATGGCCTTGGGTTTTCTCTATATCTAACTATATGAGATATTTTTGCAAGGAGAGTACAGTGAACTTTAAATAAGTCTCTATTGTGTTCTTCAAAAAATAACATTTAAAGCAAAATTTGACTCATAAAAGTTCAGAGAGCTAATTAAAGTAATACTTCATCAAACCCATCTTTTGAAATATAACCTTGCACTTTTTGTTCAGCCTTATGAAGTTAGAAGTCATATGGTCAGTTTCCATCCATCAAAACAGGAACTTCATTAGTGGTTTCACTTTCAATGTCTATATGAAAAGTGTCATTGTTGAGAAAGTCTTTCAGTTACTATTACTTGTAAAATATTTTACCTGAATGTCCTCATAAATTTATTTTTCCTTGTCCTTTGAGATAACAACTCATTTCTACTTTGAGAAAGCATTAAATAGATCTCTTTAAAAGGTGGACTAATAGATTCAATATTAAGATTCACTTTTTCTCCCCTCCAAGTGCTATTGAGGCATCCTTTGACTTGTTAACTTTCTTGAGTTCTGTGAATTGGATCCTAGATATTCTGAAATTTTTGGCTAATATCTACTTAGTGAGTACATACCATGCATGTCCTCATTCAGGCTCATATTTTCTAGTCCCATCCATTTGCCTGTAAAACTCATGAGTGTCCTTGTTCTTAATAGCTGAATAGTATCCCATTGAATAAATGAACCACATTTTCTGCATCCATTCTTCCATTGTGGGATATCTGGGTTGTTTCCAGCTTCTGGCTATCACAAATAAAGCTGGTATGAACATAGTGGAACACTTGCTCCTGTGGCATTTTTGGGCATCCATGGGATGAGAGGGAGAGAGGGACCTGGGTGGGAGAGGAAACAGGGAGGGGAAAAGGGGAGCATGATCAGGTATTGGGGAGTATAAACAGGACTGAAGGCCTGAGGGCCAGCAGAAATAATGGAAACAGGTAACCTGAGGAGGTAGGACCAAAGGTAGGGGGGCCCCTCTAGAATGTACCAGAGAGCTGGGAGGTAAGAGACTCTCAGTACTCAAAGGGAGGGAACTTACTTAGATGAACTGTCCTACTGTGGAACTTGTAGACTCCTCCTCCAGTAGAAAGACAGGACATTAAGTAAAGGGATGGGGTTGCCATTTCACAGTCAAAAACTCTTACCCAGAGTTGTTCTTGTCTAAAAGAACTGCAGGTACAAAGTTGGAGAAGAGCCTGAGGGAAAGGAGGTCTAATAAAAGGCCTAAATTGGGATCCAGCTCAAGAGGAGACTTCAAGACCTGACACTATTACTGATGCTATGGTGTGCTTATAGACAGCCTAGCATTGCTGCCTTCTGAGAGGCCCAACAAGTAGCTGAGTCAGGTGAAGATACCCAAGCAATGGATAGAAGCCAGGAACCCCTGTGGTTGAATTAGGGAAAAGCTGGAAGAAGCTGAGGAGGCAGGCAACCCCACAGGAAGTCAAGCAGGCTCAATTAACCTGGACCTCTGAGATCTCTCAGAGACTGAGCTACCAACCAGGCAGCAAACACCAGCTGATATGAGGCCCCTGGCACATATACAGCAGAGGACTGCCTGGTCTTGCCCCGGTGAGAGAAGATACACCTCACCCTTAAGAGACTTGAAGCCCCAGGGCATGGAGAAGTCTGGTGTGGTAGGGGTAGGGTTGGGGCTCAGGGTGGGGACATCCTCTTGGAGAAGGGGGCAGCTTTTAAACCTTTTTCTGTGCCTGTCTTAACTTATGCAAAATAAGGAAATTAACATTCAATGGTAATGTCAAGATAAAACCTATACAATAGAACCACCAAAAGACAAGCTAACAGAATAGAGCAACCCATGGGGCCCCTGCCCTAGACAAAAAGCAACTAAGGACTACTAAGTGAAAGCAAATTAGTCCATTACAGTGATGAGTTGCATAATTGTTTATCTAATACAGAGTGGTCAGCTCTAAAATTGTATATACACAAGTAACACCAAACAGATTTTCCAAATTGCAATCACATATTTGTGTGTGTGTGTGTGTGTGTGTGTGTGTGTGTGTGTGTGTATGTGTAGTAATAATCAAAGAACAAGAGGCTATGAAATTTGATTTACAAGATACCTTAGAGATGAAAATTTTAAATTTACTTAATATAAGCATCGTTATTTAATCTATGCATCTAATAGAACTCAGATGATGATGCTCTTCTATGAATAATAAACATTTAGTTGTGTTTTATTTAAGACATTTAGTTCTAATTACGCTTGTGTGGTGTGTGTGTGTGTGTGTGTGTGTGTGTGTGTAATTCTGTGTATGAGGCTATGCATGTTTGTGCAGTAACTGTGGAAGTCATAAGAGAGTATCTGATCACTTGGAGTTACTAAGAACTGAAGTAGAGTCTGTCTTTAAGTAAAGTATATGTGCTCCTAAGTAGAGAGCCATCTATCTATCCAGCCCTGAATTTATATTTTATTTTCATCAAATTTATATTTTTAGGTTTGCTGATTTTATTCAATTTGTATAAATAAGGCAAAGAAATTAGTCATTATTAACATGAAATAAATACACTTTGAGGGTCTAAGAAATGAATTAAGATAATCTATCATTGTTTTTCAGATTTTCTATAACCTACCTTATAAACAAAACTAAACTTATGGGTCTACACAGGTTGTTAGTTCTATACTAATACAAATGATTTTGGTAAAGAAGTCAAGTCACATCTATGATGGCTTATTTAAATGTCTCTTTGGTGGCCTTGAATCATTATGGTGACTTGAAGTGTAAAGCAAATGATGCCCTGATTCCTATGACATCCTTCCCTTCCCATCTTGTATTAAATCTCACAATCAATCCAAGAACCAAACAATCACGTTTATATTTAAGGAGATGATATAAAGGCATTAGACAATGGTTGGATCTCTACCTTGTGTCTCACTTAGGAGTTTTGTATATACAATCTAGAGAGACTTCCTATAATACTACTGCATGTTGTAAAAATTCAATTTAAAGGATGGGAAAAATGTAACTGACACTGGTATTAAGCTATACTGTTTATAGTGATATAATTAAGGTGTTACAGTTGAAATAATTTTGATAATTAGAGTTAAAATATATAGAACATTGACTCACTAATTTTATAACTTCATGGTACTCCTATGATCTTTTTCATCTCCCTTATAAAAATGTAAATTTAGAAAATGTGCTACAGGCTTTTCACTAAAGAGTAAAAGTCTACCCTGAAGCTATCTCCCTATATTCATAATACAATTATCTCCCCATATATGTTGAACTTTCAGTCAACATGAGTGAATTTTTATATAAATATTATATATATATATATATATATATATATATATATACAAAATTAGCTAGGAAAAAATGGATAAAATTGACCCTTGAAAACATATCAGTCTATATTTATGTTTAAGCTTTAGAACTGTTAGATTTGGAGTTTATATGACAGGTCTGTGTCAATCAGTGCTGAACTATTTATATTGTTTAGGATTTCTGTGAGTTTGGGATATCAATAATGGGATCCTGATCAAAGAATTAGGAAGACTCACTACTGAAAAACATAGAGCTAGAAAAAGGACCCAAAGAGCTGAAGGGGTTTGCAGCCCCTTAGAAGGAACAACAATATGAACTAACCAGTACCCTCAGAGCTCCCCCAGGAACTAAACCACCAACCAAAGAGTACACATGGTGGGACTCATGGCTCCACTTGCACGTGTATCAGAGGATGGCCTAGTCGGTCATCAAGGGGAGGAGAGGCCCTTGGTCCTGTGAAGGTTCTATGCCCCAGTGTAGGGGAATGCCAGGGCCAGGAAGCAGGAGAGGGAGGGTAGGTGAACAGGAGGAGGGGGCAAGGAACAGGTTTTTTTTTTCCCAGAGGGGAAACCATGAAAGGGGATGTCATTCGAAATGTAAATAAAGAAAATATCTAATAAAAAAAATAGTATAGAAAAAAAAGTTGAAAAAAAAAAAACCTTGATTTTACAGGGAAAATGAAGAGGGAGGGAACTAAGTGTTGTCATAAATTTTGTACTGGTGTCTTCAAGCTCTGTCCATGAAGCCTATAGAGTTGATCAAAATAACAGCAAGTGGTGAAGTCCTGTTGCTACTGTCTGGATGAGAGTCCAGCCCATTGATGCCTTGCAAGGTTGTATTTACTCCACTACAGCCATTTGCTGGTTCACTGAACAGCAGGTGCTTCAAACGTCTTCATTAAATAATTGCTGTAATTATGTAATAAGGAAAAAAAACAAAACACACAAAAAACCCCAACCAACAACCAACCAACCAAACAAAAAACCAATAGGTTATCTCCTGTGCACTAGAACCAGTAGTAGGAAACCTGGGGTCAAGTCACTGTTATTCATTCTCCTACAGAGAACATCCACAGCAACATAGGACTCAGAGAAAACTCTTAAATGTTCCTGCTAAGTTTTAAGTTTCCCATCTCCCTTTCTGACATGAATATTCTTGAATATTCTATAATTTCACTGCTGAATCACTAGCACTCATTTTCACCTTAAGACAGAAGTAGCATTCCAATTTTGTTTTCAACGTATTGCTAGTCTTAAGGTTCATCCACCAGTCTTTTCACTGAGAGAAAAAAGAAGGTGAAAAGAGACAGGACTACTAGACAAATGACCATGGGAACTCCTTTTCATGTTTTCTTGAAACATACCCAATATACTTCTAACTTTAAAACTCCTATCAAAAAGTACATCTCAGGGAAAAGTACTATGTGGGTAAGGGTTTAATTGGTTGTCAAAACATCATCTGGTTTAAACGACAATGACAACTATTTGGTTTTTGTCCAAATTAATAGAGATATCCTAGCCTAACATATATTCACTTATCAGTCATATCAGCCACATAAAGAATAAAAACTAATGACATTGAAGATGTGGGCAAGATAGTGATGGGTAAAAGAGTTTGAACATTCCTTTATCCTCTATTTCTTGTTTTGTAAAGAGTGACTTAGAATTACCATATTTTTGATCAGTCTAAGAAATTTACTAAGGACAGATTACTTTTGGAAGGAGCAAGGTGGGCAGAGGAATAATAGAAAAGCTGGCAAAGGATAATTCTTTAAATATGAGCAGTGGGCCAGCAATGAGACAGAACTAGGGAGTGTGGGGGAGCAGGTGGGTGGGCATCTTGGCTGGGGATGGGGTGGAACATGAATCATGACTATATCTTGATAAAATTGACTGCAAATAAATAATTGTCTCCTAAATATGAGAAAAATTAAATGGCATAAGGAACTGTTTTCTCCATGCTACAAAACAATTTATTTACCAGATTTGAGTACCAATAATTTTAATAACATGTATTTTCCTAGCAACATTCCCATAAGAAATATTTCATTTACATAAACATGTAAAATTTTACTTTTTCTCATATTTAATGGTTGTTATAGGTATATTTTAGTTTTATAGTTACTAAATTTGGGAAAGACTGGACTTAAAATCACTATGATTTCCTTTTCTTGCAAGTGGAGAGCTTGTCTCCAGGAAGTGCTC
The DNA here is from genome assembly GCA_019843815.1 of Montemys delectorum. Taxonomy (NCBI): domain Eukaryota; kingdom Metazoa; phylum Chordata; class Mammalia; order Rodentia; family Muridae; genus Montemys; species Montemys delectorum. Next base: position 23,304 of record JADRCD010233667.1, on the reverse strand, counting down.
TGATCTAGGGACTCAGGTGAGATCTCCATTTTCTCTCCAGTGACTTTCTAAGGCAGAACCAGCCAGAGGCACAGGCCTAAGAAGTGGCAGGACATCTGGGATGGGATCCTTTCTACCTCTGTCTACTCCTAGGAGGGACAGTGGATCCACAACCCTCACTTCCCCTTCCCCACAAGCAGAGACTTTGTCTCCAGGGAGTGCTCTGACCACAGGACTCAGGAGGGATAGATGATCCACAGCCTTCTCCTCACTGGTCTTGCCAGAGGATAGCTGATCTCTCAGAATTGCTGACACAGGCTTACAGACCCACACGAGGAACAAGCTCAAGCCAGAGACAGCAAGAACATCTAACACCAGAGATCAACAGATGGTGAAAGGCAAATACAAGAATCTTACCAACAGAAACCAAGACTACTTGGCACCATCAGAATCTAGTATCCCCACCAGAGCAAGTCCTGAATGCCCCAAAACACAGAAAAAGCAAGATTTGGATCTAAAAATCATATCTCATGATGGTGATAGAGAAATTTAAGGACATGAATAACTCCCTTAAAGCAATACAGGAGAACACAGGTAAAAAGGTACAAGCACTTAAAGAGGAAACACAAAAACTCCTTAAAGACTTACAGGAGAATATGAGTAAACAAGTAGAAGCCCTTAAAGAGGAAACAAACAAACAAGCAAACTCCCTTAAAGAATGACAGGACAAAACAAATAGACAGGTGAAGGAATTGAACAAAACCATCCAGGACCTAAAAATGGAAGTAGAAACAATTAAGAAATCACAAAGAGAGGCAACTCTGGAGATATAAAATCCAGGAAAGAACTCAGGAACCATAGATGCAAGCACCACCAACAGAATAAAAGGGATAGAAGACAGAATCTCAGGTGCAGAAGATACCGTAGAAAACATTAACACCACAGTCAAAGAAAATGCAAATTGCAAAAAGTTTCTAACCCAAACATCCAGGAAATCCAGGACACAATGAGAAGACCAAACCTAAGGATAATTGGAATAGAAGAGTAAAGACTTTCAACTTAAATGGCCAGTAAATATGTTCAACAAAATTGTAGAAGAAAACTTCCCAAACCTAAAGAAAGTGCTGCCCATGAACATACAAGAAGCATACAGAACTCCAAATAAATTGGACCAGGAAAGAAATTCTTCCTGTCACATAACACTCAAAACACCAAATGCACAAAACAAAGAAAGAATTTTAAAAGTAGTGAGGGAAAAAGATCAAGTAACATATCAAGCAGACCTATCAGAATTACACCAGACTTCTCATCAGAGACTATGAAAGCCAGAAGATCCTGGGTTGATGTCATACAGACCCTAAGAAAACACAAATGCCAGCCCAGGCAACTATACCCAGCAAAACTCTCAATTCCCATAGATGGAGAAACCAAAGTATTCCATGAAAAAAAAAAAAAAAACAAATTCACACAATATATTTCCACAAATTGAGCCCTACAAAGGATAATAAATGGAAAACTCTAACACAAGAAGTGAAATTTCATCCTAGAAAAAAGCAAGAAAGTAATCTTCAAATAAAACTAACAAAAGATAGCCACATGAACAGAATTATAACTAGAACAACAAAAATAACAGGAAGGAATTACTTTTCCTTAATAGCTATTAATATCAATGGACTCAATTCCACAATAAAAAGATATAGACTATCAGACTGGGTATGTAAACAGGACCCAACAGTTTGTTGCATACAGAAACACACCTCAGTGACAAAGACAGACACTATCTCAGAATAAAAGGCTAGAAAAAAAATTCCCAAGCAAATGGTCCAAAGAAACAAGCTGGAGTAGCCATTCTAATATCAAATAAATTTGACTTTCAACCTAAAGTGATTACAAAAAGATAAGGAAGGACACTTCATACTCATCAAAGGTAAGATCTACCAAGATGAACTCTCTATTCTGAACTGCTATGCTTCAAATGCAAAGGTATCTACATTAAAAAAAGAAATTTTACTAAATCTCAAAGCACACATTGCACCGCATGCAATAATAGTGGGAGAATTCAACATCCCACTCTCTGCAATGGACAGTTCATGGAAACAGAAACTAAACAAAGACACAGTGAAAATAACAGAAGTTATGAAACAGATGGATTTAACAGATATCTACAGAACTTTTTATCCTAAAACAAAAGGATATACCTTCTTCTCAGCACCTCATGGGACTTTCTTCAAAATTGACAATATAATTGGTCAAAAATCAGGCCTCAACAGATACAAGAAGATTGAAATAATTCCTTGTATTCCATCAGATCACCATGGTCTAAGGCTGATCCTCAATAACAACATAAACAATACAAAGCTCACATACATGTGGAAGCTTAACAACATTCTACTCAATGATAACTTGGTCAAGGAAGAAATAAAGAAAGAAAGTATAGACTTTCTAGAGTTCAATGAAAATACAGCCACTACATACCCAAAGTTGTGGGACACAAGGAAAGCAGTCCTAAGAGGAAAACTCATAGCTCTAATACCTCCAAAAAGAAACTGGAGAGAGCATATACCAGCAATTTGACAGCAGAGCTGAAAGCTTTAGGAAAAAAAAAAAAGCAAATTCACCCAAGAGGAGTTGAAGGCAGGAAATAATCAAACTCAGGGCTGAAATCAACCAAATGGAAATAAAAAGAACTATACAAAGAATCAACCAAACCAGGAGCTGATTATTTGAGAAAATCAACAAAATAGATAAACCCTTAGCCAGACTAACTGGAGGACACAGACACAGTATCCTAATTAACAAGATCAGAAATGAAAAGGGAGACACTGAACAACAGACACTGAGGAAATCCAAAAAATCATGAAATCCTACTACAAAAGCCTATACTCAACAAAACTGGAAACCCTGGATGAAATGGACAATTTTCTAGACAGATACCAGGTATCCAATTTAAATCAAGATCAGATAAATGATCTAACAATCCCATATCTGCTAATGAAATAGAAACAGTCATTAATGATCTCTCAACCATAAAAAGCCCAAGACCAGATGAGTTAAGTGCAGAGTTTTATCAGACCTTCACAGAAGACCTAATATCAATACTCCTCAAACTATTCTGGAAAATAAAAACAGAAAGTACTCTACCCAATTTGTTCTAGGAAGACACAATTACTCTGATACCTAAACCACACAAAGACCTAACAAAGAAAAAAAACCTTCATATCAGTTTACCTTATGAATATCAATGCAAAATACTCAATAAAATTCTTGCAAACCGAATTCAAGAACACATCAAAACTATCATCCATCATGATCAAGTAGACTTCATCCCAGGGATGCAGCGATAGTTCAATATATGGAAATCCATTAATGTAATTCACTATATAAACATACTCAAAGAAAAAAACCATATAATCATCTCATTAGATGCTAAGAAAGCATTTGACAAAATCCAACACTCCTTCATGATAAAAGTCTTGGAAGATCAGGAATTCAAGGTCCATACTTAAACATAGTAAAAGCAATATACAGCAAACCAGTAGCCAACATCAAACTAAATGGAGAGAAACTTGAAGCAATCCCACTAAAATCAGGGACCAGTCAAGGCTGCCCACTCTCTCCCTACCTATTCAGTATCGTACTTGAAATCCAAGCCAGAACAATTAGACAACAAAAGGAGATCAAAGGGATACAAATTGGAAAGGAAGAAGTCATAATATCAATATTTACCAGTGATATGACATTATACTTAAGTGACTCCAAAATTCTACTAGAGAATTCCTACACTTGATAAACAACTGGATATAAATTAGCTAGATATAAATTTTCCTCAAGAAAATCATTGGCCTTCTTCTACACAAAGGATAAACAGGCTGAGAAAGAAATTGGGGAAACAACACCCTTCACAATAGTCACAAATAATATGAAATACCTTGGTGTGACTCTAACTAAGCAAGTAAAAGATCTGTATGACAAGAACTTCAAGTCTCTGAAGAAGGAAATTGAAGAAAGAAGATCTCAGAAGGTGAAAAGATCTCCCATGCTCATGGATTGGTAGGATGAATATAGTAAAACTGGCCATCCTGCCGAAAGCAATCTACAGATTCAATGTAATCCCCATCAAAATTCCAACTCAATTCTTCACAGACTTAGGAAGAGCAATTTGCAAATTCATCTGGAATGGCAAAAAAAACAAAAAACAAAAAACAAAAAAAAAAAAAAAAAAAAAAAAAAAAAAAAAACAAAGAAAAAAACAACAACAACAAAAAACTTCATGGTATTGGTACAATGACCAGCAGGTGGATCAATGGAATAGAATTGAAGACATAGAAATGAACCTACACACCTATGATCACTTGATGCTTGACAAAAGAGCTAAAACCATCCAGTGGAAAAAAGACAGCATTTTCAACAAATGGCGTTGGCTCAACTGGCAGTTAGCATGTAGAAGAATGCAAATCGATCCATTCCTATCTCCTTGTACAAAGCTCAAGTCCAAGTGGATCAAGGACCTCCACATAAAATCAGATACACTGAAACTAATAGAAGAGAAAGTGGGGAAGAGCCTTGAGCATCTGGGCACAAGGGAAAATTTCCTGAAGAGAATACCATTAGCTTATGCTCTAAGATCTAGAATTGACAAATGGGACTTCATAAAATTACAAAGCTTCTGTAAAGCAAAGGACATTGTTAGTAGGAAAAAAATGGCTACCAAAAGATTGGGGAAAGATCTTTACCAATCCTATGTCTTATAGAGGGCTAATATCCAATATATACAAAGAATTCGAAAGGTAGACTCCAGAGAACTAAATAACCCTATTAAAAATTGTGATACAGAGATAAAGAATTTTCAACTGAGGAATACCAAATGCTTTATAAGCACCGAAAAAAAGTTCAAAGTCCTTAGTCATCAGGGAAATGCAAATCAAAACAGCCCTATGATTCCACCTCACACCAGTCAGAATGGCTAGGAGAAAAAATTCAAGTGTCAGTAGATGCTGGCAAGGCTGTGGAGAAAGAGGAACACTCCTTCATTGCTGGTGGGACTGCAAGCTGGTACAACCACTCTGGAATTCAGTTTGGCAGTTCCTCTGGAAATTGGACATAGTACTACCAGAGGACCCAGCTGTACCACTCCTGGGCATATACCCAGAAGATGCTCCAACATGTAATAAGGACACATTCTCCACTATGTTCATAGCAGCCTTATTTACAATAGCCAGAAACTGGAAACAACCCAGATGTCTCTCAACAGAGAAATGATTACAGAAAATGTGGTACATCTACACAATGGAGTACTACTAAGCAATTAAAAACAATACAATGAATTTATGAAATTCTTGGGGAAATGGATGGATCTGGAGAATATCATCCTGAGTGAGGTAATCTGATCACAAAAGAATATATATGGTATGCACTCTCTGATATTAGCCTAGAAGATCAGAATGCACAAAGTACAATCCACAATCCAAAAGAAACTCAAGAAGAAAGAAGATCAAAGTGTGGATACTTTGTTCCTTCTTGAAAAATGGAACAAAATACCATGGAAGAAGTTGCAGAGACAATCTATAGAGCAGAGCCTGAAGGAAGGACAATCCAGAGACTGTTTCACCTGGGAATCATTCCCGTATTCAGTCATTAAATCCAGACACTATTGTGGACACAGGCAAGTGCTGGCTCACAGGAGCCTGATATAGTTGCCTTCTGAGAGCCTCTGATAGTACCTGACTAATACAGAAGCAGAGACTCACAGGCATCCATTGGACTGAGCACAGGGTCCCAAATGAAGGAGCTAGAGAAATGACCCAGGGAGCTGAAGGGTTTGCAGCCCCTTGGGATGAACAACAATATGAACTAACTAGTACCCTCAGAGCTCCTAGGGACTAAACCACCAACCAAAGAGTACACATGGTGGGAATAATGCCTCTAGCAGCATATATATAGCAGAGGATGGTCTAGTTGGTCATCAAGGGCAGGAGAGGCCCTTGGCCCTGTGAAGGTTCTATGCCCCAGTATATGAGAATGCTAGGGCCAGGAAGCAGGACAGGGTGGGTTGGTGAGCAGGGGGAGAGGGGAGGGAACAGGGTGGTTTTTCCCTCTTTTTGGAGGAGAAAATGGGAAAGGAGATATCATATGACATGTAAATAAAGAAAATATGTAATGAAACATCACTATGATTAAGTAGGGGAAGAAATTTAATATTCATCCTACAAGCTGATTGGTTTATGACTGATACATCAATTTTAAAGCCCCTTTAATAAAAATCATAATAAATTTATTTTCTATAAATTTTATCAGAGATAACATGTGTTTCTGCAATTCAAAAACTCAGGAATGGAGACAGAAAGATCAAGTATATAAAGGCTAGTCACAGCTACATAGCAAATTTGAAGCCAGTCTTGTTACATGAAATTCTGTGTCAAAAAATAAATAAAGAATAAATACATAAAATAAAAGGCTTATGAGAAAGGGGATCTATAGAAAATGAATACTTCTTAGGGATATGTTTCTGAGATAGAACACATGCTAAGTATGCATCCTTCCAGTACTGATGGGTTCAGTCAAGCAAAAGGGAAGGTAAACGTGAGAGAGATCAGAGAGAGAGAGAGAGAGAGAGAGAGAGAGAGAGAGAGAGAAAGAGATTTGAGTATGTAAGTCCAGGGGAGCATCATCCATTTTTTTTTCTGCAAAAAAGAAAATGCTTAGTTGTTCAGAATCAGGACAGGACAGACAGAGTATAATAAAATCTCTGGAAAATCTTTGGAAAATGGAAAGCCTGTTCCCATTCTTCCCTTCCTCTCCATTGGGCAATACGTCCTGAAAGCTTTGTGACCATGCTTCAGGGAAGACAGGCTGGAGAAGGTCAGTGAGCTTGCTTCTGAAGATTTCTCAATTGACAAAGTGCTACACTTGGGAATATCACCTGAGCCACAACCATTACGGCGCTCTTCACTGTTGTAACAAAGATTTGTAAAGTTTGTGCCAAGTTCCTCATAATTGTAATCTTATTTACTATTTCAAATAACAGCTTTCTGAATAATATTCATTGTCTTACTCAAATCCAAAGTAGATTTCTGGGTCTCAAATTTTAATCAAAATTTTAATTAATGAAGTTAGCTGTGTCTTTAAGATAAATATCTGTCTATACAACATTTGCAAGACATCATATTATAGCAGAATCAATATAAGAATTTAACTACTAGAGTTTACCTGAGAAAAATATTTTCTAGAATTTCTCTCAGCTCAACCTTAATTATTTCTATTTCTTCACAGTTCATGAATATTGATTATTAAAATCAAGAACAGCATCTTAGTTTATTTTAGTGGTCTCATCTGTATATTAACAATCCTTTTTTACTATTGACATGTATAGTAGAAGTGTTTCACAATGATGAATAAATAAATTAATTAATTAAAAGAAAGTCAGAACCAAAAGCTCTTTTCTGGTATTTTGAAAGCCTATTAACTGCTAGGAAAAGTGATTCCACTGAGTGCACTTTGAGTTGTTGTGTGCTTTCAGTTGTAATGTATGCTGATCAGCAGAATACTAATATGTTCCCTGAGAGTATGTATTGATGAAAAAGACTTTCAGAAGCAGCTGCAACATACACTGATGACCACAGTGTGGGGAACAGACTGTCATTCCCTTCATCAGCATGATGTGTCAGGAAAGATGAGTGGGGACCAGCATACGGAGTGGAAGCAGTGGAAGCCAGTGAGTCATGCTCTCATCTCAACATCTAAAAATAATCATAGCATATTAAAAGAACATATTTCCTTCCATAAAAATGAGGACCTTTTTTTAACCTATATGTCTGTAATTTTCCACTTGCAAACAGTTATTCCATTGGTATAAGGTTATACCCATCTAAATATTAGCTATTATCCAAAGAAGCCAGGGGTCCATTTTAAATTGTGGCATTTATGTATACCATTGACAATGCAGGCCAAGCAATCAGTTGGTTGTCAGGGGTATCCTTTGAAATCACTTTAAGAAAAGGGAACATAGTTCAGAGAGCTTTAGACCCATCAGAGGTCATTCATAGTTAAAATAATTTTGCTCGGCTCCATCAAAATCTACATCTTGGTCTTTATTCATATAAAGGGGAAGCAGAAAGATTCCCTTATTCCTTGTTATCACAGAAAATAAATCTGCCATTATTGAAGATCAAACCCTAGGTGGATTTTGAAGGAACACTAAAGGACAAAGAAATATGCCTGTGAATGTAAAAATACATCTAAGATCTGCATAGTGAATCACAGGTTATTTCTGAAACTGAAACTAAATTAATCTGAAATATCTTTATACTTGTACTACAAAATACAGAGGTGGAAGGAAGCTTGAAAGGTTTTGTTGTTATTCTGTTGTTTGTTTTTTGCTTTGTTGTCATTTTGTTTTTGTTTTACATATTGAAAGAAGAAGAAAGATGGAGAAATGGAAAGTGTGAAAAAGGGAGGATAAAAGAAAAGGGAAAAGGAAAAAAAGAAAGGAGAGTCTTACATTAAATCTGATCAGGTATTGTTTCCATTCCTTGTTTTGCTGTATCATATAACTAAGTGTTCACTTTGTCAGAATAGCTGCTGGGGAAAAGTTCAGTCAATAAAATAAAGATATTTCAATATGAAGAAAATATCAGAACCTTGGGGACTTGATTGGAGATGCAGATGTTTGTTAATTAAGTTTATAAAGGAGTAAAGTTAATCAATCCTATGCCATGTATGCTATTACTAAAGAAACAGCTGTCCCTACACTCTGCTGACTGGTTTAAGGACATGTCCCAACCCCTCAGTCTCTGTCAAGCTTGTTAATGCTTGCTCTGCTTGTAAACTTTAATCATCTCATAAAATAATCTTTCAAAAATGTTATCAATAATTCACACTGTACACAGTAGTGGTTACTACATGGCAGCAGAACTGCAAACCCAGAACATCCCACAATTAGAGCAAAATAAACCAACCAAATCTCACTACAGATCCAATATATGATCTAGGGTCAGGTGATGATATGATCCATCCTTGTTTACTTCCTTTTCTTTTACACTTCATTCTTCTAGTCTTTTCTTATGAGCTATAAGACCTCATTTTGCTTTAAAGTACATGAAGAAGAAATCTGACTCAAGAGTGCTCTGACCCAGTTGCTGAGCTGAAAAGTTTCCTCAGATACATTTTTGCTTTTGTTTTTAGAAAGGAACAAAATATATATTTTAATGATTCAAGTCACCTTTACAGTGAGGGGAAGATAGGAGAGTTAACCTCACACAGGATGCCAAATTCTTCTACTTGGGCTTCCTCCATCAATGCAATCACAGCCTCTACGCAACTCCTTATTTACACCTCGCCAGGAATATTGTGTCTACTTCAAGGCATTTCTTGTTATTTAGAACACTGACTAATTAGGAACCTCATAGAAGTGGTAGCTAGGGAAGTGACAGACTAACAACCACATTTTAATACCAAATCTAGCCATGAAAATGATTTTACTGTATCTTTGCTCACTCTTCTCATTTCTTGTCTCCTCTAGTGTTAACATATCTGCATTACCTAAAGGGTATCTGACACTTAATATTAAATGTATTGGTTGCTTGCATATTTTTATTTTCCAGACAAAGTACTCTGATGCAAACAGCATAAAGATGTAAAGGGTTTTTTCAGTTTTTGTGAGCATCAAAGTAATCTGGAGTGGCACGTATCACTCCTGTTTATCTTGAATTTAATATTTTAGATAGTAATTAGTTAAGTTCTCTGGAAAAGTTTAAAATTACTTTTAATATTCAACACTATGATGCAGTTGAACTTTTATATAAAGCTAGATAGTCTTCCTTTCTTCTCTAAACCTATTCTTGTAATGTGAAAGATTCAGGCATGGGGTGGTCCTTTGACATGTTGTGGCATTTATATGTGTTCCTTCAATCAAAACCACAACATCACACACACACACACACACACACACACACACACACACACGAACAGCCACACACACCTGCTCACATGCCCATGCACATGAGAGAGAGAGAGAAAGAGAGAAAGAGAGAGAGAGAGAGAAAACTCAAGAAATACAGATGGACAGACAGACAGATACAGAAAGACAGACAGATAGACAGATAGACAGATAGACAGACAGACAGACAGACAGAAAGACAGACAGACAGAAAGACAGACAGAGATAAACAGAGAATGGAAGTCTCAGGGGTGGATATTTCAGGCTATAAAGTGCCAATACTATTCTGTCCACAAAGTAAGCCCATTGTCAGCTGACACTATTAACACAGACCAGTGATGGCATAGAATGTAACATCACAACTCTATGAAAATATTCTTTTTCCTAGAAAAATGGCACCCACATCAATAAAGATATGACTATAAACTACAACATTCCAGACATGTCAAACATATACCTGCCATTGGTAAAGTGCAGTGGCCATCTAACTCTAATTAGAATATCAACAAATACCTGAAAAACCTACTAAGTATGAAGTCTTCCTTCATTCTCTCAGCAAAAGTGTTTCATATCTTAGTAAACCATGTCTTCATTCATCCAATTGTTCAAAAAACATCTTCAAATATTTTAGTTGTTTCCTTATCCTTATCCTTACACATAATTTGTAAAATGTCATGGTGTGAATTCTTTTTATCCCTTTCGCCAATTTTACCCAGTATCTTCTTTCTATTTCACTACTCAACTTAAAGAATAGATCTTAGCTGGAGACAGGGTAATGCTATTTTACTGTGTAACTTGCCATTGCGGTTCTTGATGTGTAATCAAAACAGACCACATGAAGCTCAATTAGAAGAAAGATCAAAGTATGGGTGCTTCAGTCCTTCTTAGAAGGAGAACAAAATACTCACAAGAGCAAATATGGAGATAAAGCATTGAGTAGAAACTGAAGGAAAGACCACACAGAGACTGTTCCATCAGAGACTCTTCCACCTGGGGATTCATCCCATATACAGTTACCAAACCTATACACTATTGTGGATGCCAAGGAGTGCATGCAGAAAGGAGTCTGATATGGCTGTCTCTTGAGAGGCTCTGCCAGAGCCTTACAAATACAGAGGTGGATGCTTGTAGCCAACCATTGGACTGAGCACTGGGTCCCTATTAGAGGAGTTAGAGAAAGGACTGAAGGAGGTGAAGGGGTTTGCAACCCCCTAAGAAGAACAACAATATCTACCAACCAGACCCCCCAGAACTCCCAGGGACTAAGCCATCAACAAAGGAGTACACAAGGCTCCAGCTGCATATGTAGCAGAGGATGGCCTTGTCATGAATCAATGGAAGGAGAGGTCCTTGGTCCTATGAAGGCTCGATAGATGCTCCAATATAAGGGAATCAATGGCGGGGAGGTGGGAGTGGGTGGGTGGGTGAAGGAACACCCTCATAGAAGCAAGGGGAGGGAGGATGTGATAGGGTGTTTCTGGGAGGGAAGGAAACTGGGAAAGGAGATAACATTTGAAATATAAATAAATATCTGATAAAAATAAATGGGAAAGTATTAATAAATTCACACACATGTGTATTATTATAAACAGCAAAAAAGAAAGAAACATTTTAGTACACTGGGAATAGAGGGTAATGTAGTTCAATGGCTTTGATGGTGTAAGGCATTCTTTCTTCTCTACTCATTGCATGTGGGCTGACCACTGCACACTGCTTATCACAACTCCCTGATTCAGCTCATTAACCAGTTCAGTATGAACAATGGAAGTTCAGCAAAAGAAGACACAGCATGGGAAAACTTTTGGATTTCTCACCCTCAGTAGAGTGCTAGATGCTGATTTAACAGTGACTTTGCTCTCTCTTCTCACTTATTGTCCCCTCCCAGTGTTTATATATCTGTATTACCTAAAGCATATCTGACATGTAATATTGAGTATACTGGTTGCTTGCATACTTTTATTCTTATTTACAAAGTACTCTGATGATGTATATTGTATTTTCCAAAAGGAACATAAGGATATTTGCTTCATTAGTCAAAGTTCTTTTGAAAAACATAACTAATAAGAAATGAGTAAATTACATGTAAAATTAGGTATTGTACCAGACAGTTAAGGAGGTTAGAAGTCCAATATTCCATTTGCAATCACTAGGACCCAGAAAGTATAGGTACGTAGTTAAAAAGGCTTGAAGGCCTGGGACAGAGGCTAATATTATATATCATATCTCATGTCTGATGGTCTGAGAACCAGAATCTCAGAGGGCGTGTGAAAGAATTTAAGTGGCCAAGTCTAATAAACACAAAGTTCAAAGCCAATTCTCCCTTTTAATCTTATTCAAATGCTCAAAATATTGGAATACGTGCCCACAGGGCACTCTACTTTCCTTCAACTCTTGGTTTAATAGCTAATCTTTTCCATTTCATGGGTGGAAGATACATCCCTTGTCACACAGGTTTCAACAGCCTGGCAAAGGTGATGTGAGGAGTAAAGATAGCATCTACTCAAATAATGACTGAAGTATTGTGTTCTAATGGCTATGAATAAAATAAGATTCACTTTGTATGTTTAGTAGTTTGGTTTTGGAAAAGTTACTAATGTTCTAACCTATGGATAATTTATCTGCCAAACAGAGTAATTCACAGCTTTTAATCCTTGGGCACTAAACAGAATAATCCATATAAATAATAAATATGGTACATGGTATAGCTGAGACACCAATGGATATTGGGTTACTTTATGATTGTCAGAAGACAGCAATATTTAAATGCATCTAGAATTCAGATACACACAAACAGCACAATTTGTTCTTGTGGAGATAGGTCCAGTGCATTGCTAGATACTGAGCTGACATTTTGTGGAGAAAACATACAGGCCATAGAACTTTTAAGTGTCGTAGGTAGAGAACAGATTGGATATTAAATAAGGCCATCTGCCTGCTGATTCTGTTCTTTGTAATAGTGAAAACAGCAATTATGATAGACTCACATTTTAACTGAAGAAACAAATTATTTTTAAATGCCACATGCACAATAGTCTTTAAATAAATAAGGTTTGGACCCGTAGTCTTGATATGAAGATGCAAACTGTTTCTTAAATATGAGTTGAGGAATTACTGAGGGAAGGTTGGAATAAGAATGCATGAAGAAGTCAAGAAAACATGAAATTAAGATAGAACATAGAACGATGCTTTGCCCTGTCCCTGGATTGGAATAGACTCTATTGTCCTCCTTTGACTTTGTGGGGATTGAACATAGAACTAAGGAGTCTAATAGCATTTTACAACATTTCATTTCATTGTTATCCTCAAACACTTAATTAAATGTTTACTAGTAAACAGATGTCAGATGTTCCAAAGTCTCACTTAATGTAATTAAAATACATATACTGAATGTTCAGATGAATATTCTTTGGCAGTGAAAATCCTTTAGATGCTCATCAAAATCCATATTTAGCATACTAACATAGTTTTTTTTTTTTTTTTTTTTTTTTTACAAGTAGTAGTTTAGTGGCAAGAAACAACTTCATTTTTAATGTGCTCCCCAGTGGAATATAATTACAGAGAATTCAAAAATGTGCACAACAATGTAGTCTGTGTCTGTGCTCTTCGGCCATACTGCGACTGTATTAGACTGTTTCCTGACATTTCCTGTGTGGTTTCAGCAAAACTGAGTTGTCATCACAACAGGTGGGCATTCATGTATCAGTCCTGCCTTGCTCACATTACTACATGGCTGGCTCAATACTTATATAACTGCTAACTAACACTTTCAGCAGACCACTGTAGAAAGATATTGTTGAATGCAGATAATTACACAAGACATGAGTCATGTTTGTCCTGAATTGATTTGATGCTCTTTTCTCCCTTTTACATATTTAATAATATAAGAGGAGAGTTTGTAAAAGTTGAATAAAATTCAAATGGTAGGAAAAAAAAAAGGAAGCCCTCGGGCATTTTTTCCTCCTTAATTCTACCCACAGTACCACCATTCTTATTGCTTTGTTGTCTTTAGAACTTTTCATTTTCTTAAAAAAAAAAAAAAAGAAAAAAAAAAGAAAAAAGAAAGAAAGAAAGAAAGAAAGAAAACATGCAAAGGGACATGACCTCTTGTTCTCTTTGCTAGTTTCCTTTCACAGAGAAATAGAATTCAACAAGATATATTTCTCTATGAGGTGCTCTTTTTATTTTTCCAGATGATTTGTTCTTTCCTGTCTACTTATACTACACAATCATATTAGAGATTCAAATGAATTGGATACATCAGAACTTATATATATGGTCCTAAATGAATACATTTAGGTGATGTGCATCTTTATAATTATAAGTTAAAATATACACACATGACTGATTGCACATGCATAATCTTATAGGGGAAACACTTTAAATGTAATTGCTAGCTCAAAGGAATGCTTGTAACTAGGTATTGTCATAGATGTTTGTGTCCCCTTTACCATGGAGCTATTCACAATAGCCCAACTACAGTATGTGCCCTTCAATGGATGAATAAGAAAAATGTGATGTACAAGGTATATATATATATATATATATATATATATATATATATATACATATATATATGTATATATATATAAGGTATATATATATACCATTTGAAAAAAGCAGATGGAGGTAAGATCAGTAATAATTTAAAAAGCAATAAGCCAATTAACAAAGGGAAGTCTTATGTAGTTTTGTTGTTTGTTGAATCTGAGGGATATAGACATCAAACTAAAGACAACTACTAGAGACATACAAATGAAAGGAAAATGAATGAAAATATCATAATAAAATATCTCACAAATTAATATATTTTAATAATTATTAAAAATAATACAAATTTATAGTCCAACATTTTACCTTACAGACAAATTAATATTAAAAGTTTGAAATTTAAAAGTCTAGTATTTTTATTACCTAGCTCTTTCAATTATTACTGAATTTTAAGTAATTCCTGTGTACTTATTTGCCAATTATATTTCTCCTTTTAGTGGCCTAATAATGATAGACTTTCAAAAAGGTCTTCTTTGTGTATTTTAGAAATACAAATTTTAGAAATCCCAATCTGAATAAGAAGCTTGTATTTTATTATATTTGAGAAATCATTTCTCTAGGTACCACTTATCTTTCATTATTTGAATAACATAGAATACTTCAGATTTATGAAGTCAAAATTATCTATTTTAATGTAGTTTTAAAAATCCTTACTAGAGTTTCACATTTTGTCTATTTCTTTTATAATTCTTTTTATTGAATTATGATAAACATACACAATATAAGTCAACAATAAAAGCTACAGATCAATAGATGATCTTAATATGAACTTGCCTGTGTGTTCAATTAAAAGAACACAGCACTTTCATATAAAAGAAACTCTTTTATATGAGTTTTATAAGAGTGTAATCACTCTTTATGATGTACCTATTGCACTGTTCAAAATGAACAAGTATTAATACTCAAATTTTAATTTTTCTAAATTTTTAATAATATTGTATATTGTATCCTTGGGATACTTAACTGATGTTAATGAAATGTATTCATTGATCAGAAAGTTTTTTTATTATATTACATTTATATTACTTCCCTGAATTTGATCTAACCTCTTGTAGATGTTCATTTAAAAATCATGTGTTGTGTATTAATTATGAATAAGGCTATTATAAATATTTTCAGTACATTTAATGGTTTTTATAGTTATACTACAGATATTTCCACCACACACACATACAGAGGGAGAAATAGAGACACATAGACAGAGACAGAGATAGAGACAGACAAACAGATAAGAGTCATATATACATGTATATATGCATGTATATATTTATGTATGTATTTATGTATTTCCTAGAGCTGGAGGATAAATGGTTGTGGACCACTGTCTAGGTGCTGGAAATTTAATGCAGATCTTCCATCCCCAAGTATTAAAATTTCTTGATGATCACATATTTTCACATTTAATTTTAATATATTCTGCCAAATGTGTTTCACACCATGTTTAGTATATGCAGTCCATAAGCCATGTGGTAAAAGTGTACATCTTTATTTACTCTTGTATATATACATAGATTCTGTCTGGAACATTTTTAATGATGTAATGTTTGGGTCAAAATTATTAAATTCCCAGATATATTTTACACTGATATTATATATACAATCTATACTATAGATATACTAGACTAAAAATGATCTATACTAAAAGTAATATAAAATATAATTATCCATGGTTAAGTATTTTCTACTTCTATTGAGGGACCCAACTAACATATCCATATTGGCCAGGTTGCTCACAAAAACAGTTAGAGAAGGACACTCAGTTACAGATTGTGTAATTGCCCAGTCCAATCGAGTTCTCGGCCGTAAATGAATATCTTGAGGAATTGAAGTATTTTAGGCTTTTCTTATTTTGGTTTTCTTTTTGGTCTTGCTCAGCTGAGGCCCAATAATGCTGCATTGTTTTTGATGTACTTTTTCTGACTTCATCCTCACTTTTGGTGGTTCTCCATGGTGAGAGACTGCTCCTTGGGTTTCCTGGGCTTCTTCTTTAGTTTACTTTTGGCCGTGAATGCTCACATGCAGGTAAGCTCTGGTTGTTTCTTTGTTTCTTTGTTTTTCAGATTACAAGATTGTTGTACTCTGATGTACTTCTCATTATTACCTGTTTATGAAAACGGAATCTCTCTTCAGTTTTAGTATCTTCTTTCAGAAATTTCTGCTGTCTTGTATGTTAGGTGTTTAAAATTTATTGGTAATTTCATAAATTTTTTTTTCAGATCCAGTAAGTAGAACTGAATTGAACATGGTGAACTAGTATTTATATTTGAAAACAAACATCACAATTTCCTCTCCTACTGTTGGACCAGGGAACTGGAGGAGGGGGCAACCCGAGGTGTATCTAAACCCTAAGATGGGCAGGAGTAGGACTGCTCCCCGCTGTGCCAGACCTACAAGTGTGGGCACACATAGCCTTGCACAACCACCTTTTGTCCCTGGAGGACTTGTAGCCTAGTAGCCAGCACCTGAAATTACTCCTTATGCAAATGAAGCATCCCCAGCCCCTGGCTCTGGCCAATGAAATCCACTGACCCCCAAAAGCTCCTACCTTCCTGCAAAGGATTTAAGTAGCCCTTTTCTTCTCCCTTAAATGTGCAGTCTCACTGAAGCCGCCTCCTGAGAATGTGTTCTCATTGTCCTCGCTGCTGCCTCCTGCCTCTTACACTTGTTTGGAGCAATCAAGGCCTATTGTGTCACAACTGGCAAGGTAGTGGAGCATGAACTGCATCGTAAAATATGTATATCTTCAGAATTTCCTCTTTATAACGTGTTTAGAAGTTAGTTTGTGTATTTTTGGTAGTTTATTTTTCTACTTTCAAAATATAGTCTCAGCATGTTGATGTAATTTCATTCTTCTTTAGTTCTTGAATCAATTTTTAATAAGCAAATGAAATCAATATCCACTGGATAAAATAAAATTTGATTCTATCTATTCATGAATTAGTAATTCATAGATAATTGCTCATTTCATTTTGATTATTAAGTGTATTGATTTGAATTTGTACATTGTGTTTAACTATAAGCATATTTTTAATTGTTTTCAATCAATAATTTTTTCTGACTTTTTGCAAAAGATTTCTTGGCAATGTTTTATTTAATTAATCATGTTAAACAATTTGTATTCTTATTAGCCAAATTTATTGTGTTACTGCTTTGTATTTTACTTTCAAATTTTACTCTCATTTAATGGTCACAAAACAAAGGTTTATAATCCTTTTGAATTTATATGACTATTTACCTTAGCTTATTGTGTAAGCCATTTTTTTAAGTTTTTTTTTATGACAAGATAACAAAATTGTGAATTCATGGTGCCATGATACATGATTTTTTTTTTCATCCCCTTCATTCTATATGCTCCCCCATTCACATCTGTTTCCTTTTTCTGGTTAACTCACCATCCTTCAACCAAACATAACACTCTTCCTCTATGCCACAAGTATTCCATTCCTCTGTTTTTACTTCCTTCAGAATTCTACCACTCCTCTCATAATCTTCTTTCAACTTTTGTCACACACCCAAAATTCTAAATTCTGTATATAAGTGGAAGCCTACGGGATTTGCCTTTCTGAGTCCAGCTTACTTTGTTTAGCATAACCTCCACTTAGAACCAGTTTCCCGAATATATCACAATTTCATATTGCTAAAAATATTTCACTGTATAAATGTACCCATCCTTTGGTCAAATGATTAGTACCAACAGTTCCATTTCTTAGCTGTGTGAATAGCTAAGTAGTAAACATGAATGTAAATATACATCTGTGTAAGTTACTTTAGTCAGTCATGCCTATATGTTTATATACTTGACTGCACACAAACACACACACGCACACGTACACCACATAAATATTCCTAAATAGACAAATACAACCTTTTTAGTATGCATATTATTTACTTGTATGAAAATTGTTTTTTTTTCAAGGCAATTTGGGATCAGATAACTATTTAGTATGTTTTTCCAAGAAGACTACTTTCCCTGTTCTTAGCATCCCTTAGCTGTCTGTGGTTCTTTGTTTAGAGATGAAGACGTGTGAGCCTTTCCACTTGTGTGTGTTCTATCTATTGATGTTCTTGTTAAAGTCATGTTTAGTCAGCACCACCATCAAAAAACCTCCTCTTTGTGATAGAGCATTCAAGCCATCTAAAACCCATCAAAATACAGAGTAGTAGAGTCCAGTCTCAAATAATATAGCTACAACACAGCTTAAGCACACAAAGCTCAAGAATCATTTTGAAGGAGGGGTAGAAATACTATAAAAGCCAGAAGAGTGGGGATTTTCTGTGAGGTGTCTTCAAGAAATGTCAGAAGCTACATTATGTCTGATGAATTTGAATGCTTCAAACACTTGAATTTTTCCCTTTGAAAATTATATCTGTAATTTTTCAATGCATTTATTGAGAGGTTGATTTAATACTTCTGTATTCAGTTCCTAGTCTTGTGTGCAAATGCTGGATATTAACACCTTGGCAGCATGTGTATAGTAGAGGATCGCAAATTCGATCATCAATAGGAGGAAAGGACCTTGGCCTTGTGAAGGTTTTGTGCCCCAGTGTAGGGGAATGCCAGGGCCAATAAGTGGGAGAGGGTGGGGTGGCAGGCATGGGGAAGGGGGAGGCAAAAGGAGTTTGCTCTTGTTGTTTTTGTTTGTTTGTTTGTTTTTTGGAGGGGAACCTGGGAAAGGAAAAATTTACATGTAAATAAAGAAAATATCTAATATAAAAAAATAAAGAAAATATCTAACAAAAAAATAGCTATAAAGGATTCTCTCTCATTCTGTAGACAGTCTCTAGAAAGTTCACTCAATTTTTACTGCATTTAGATGATGTAACTTTACAGTGGTTGCCTAAAATAATTTGTGTCCTTAAACATTATACAAAGAGCTATGTAATACTATATATTATCAATTATATTGTATAATTAGTAACTCTAATATAATTGTATTATCACTAATATTAAACTTTATAACTTGGTATTATGATCATTGGTATGCAAATGTGTAAGGCAAATGTAATTAATAAATAATTTTCTTCTTTATTTCTCTTTTTATTTTTTTATTTTTTTATTTTATTAGATATTTTCTTTATTTACATGTAAATTTCTCCTTTCCCAGGTTCCCCTCCAAAAAACAACAAACAAACAAACAAACAAAAACAACAAGAACAAACCCCTTTTGCCTCCCCCCCCCCATGCCTGCCACCCCACCCTCTCCCACTTATTGGCCCTGGCATTCCCCTACACTGGGGCACAAAACCTTCACAAGGCCGAGGTCCTCTCCTCCTATTTATGATCGAATTTGCGATCCTCTACTATACACATGCTGCCAGAACATACAGTCCCACCATGTATAGTC
The DNA here is from genome assembly GCA_019843815.1 of Montemys delectorum. Classification (NCBI taxonomy): domain Eukaryota; kingdom Metazoa; phylum Chordata; class Mammalia; order Rodentia; family Muridae; genus Montemys; species Montemys delectorum. The sequence goes on along the minus strand of JADRCD010233667.1, from coordinate 3,498 downwards.
CTTGATTGGCGGTTGGGTCCCTGGGAGCTCTGAGGGTACTAGTTAGTTCATGTTGTTGTTCGTCCTAAGGGGCTGCAAACCCTTCAGCTCCATAGATACTTTCTCTAACTTCTTCACTGGGGACTGTGTACTCAGTTCAATGAATGGCTGTGAGCCTCTACATCTGTATTAGTCAGATATTGTCAGAGTCTCTCAGGAGATAGCTATATTTAGGCTGGCTTGTCCTTCCTTCAGTCTCTGCTCCATAGTTAATCTCTGCCACTCCTTCCGTGAGTATTTGGTTCCCCCTTTTAAGAAGGAATGAAATGTCCACCTTTTGGTCTTCCTTCTTCTTAAGTTTCTTGTGGTTTGTGGGTTGTTGGTGGGATTGCAAACTGGTACAACCACTCTGGAAATCAGTGTGGCGGTTCCTCCGGAAATTGGACATAGTTATACCAGAGGACCCAGCCATACCACTCCTGGGCATATACCCAGAAGATGCTCCAATATGTAATAAGGACACATGCTCCACCATGTTCATAGCAGCCTTATTTATAATAGCCAGAAACTGGAAACAACCCAGATGTCCTTCAACAGAGGAATGGATACAGAAAGTGTGGTACATCTACACAATGGAGTACTACTCAGCTATTAAAAACAATGAATTTATGAAATTCTTAGGGAAATGGATGGATCTGGAGAGTATCATCCTTAGTGAGGTAACCCAATCACAAAGGAACACACATGGTATGCACTCTCTGATAAGTGGTTACTTCTCTTTTTATTAACATACTAGCAATTCCTAAAGATAATTAAAAAAAAAGTAGATATACAAGAATGTTTTTCCATGGTTGTGGTCACATACCCATAAACAGTGACCAACTTAATTTATTATAAAATGCAAACGATATCAGTAACTATACTCAAATTATAAGAAATTTGTATTTGGAAAACTTGGAACATAATCCTAAAAGTTATTGTACAGGTTAACTTTATCTCTTCACTTGACAAATTTAGAATCATCTAAAAGAGAATGTGTGATGTATTTATTTAGATCAAGTTGAACTGTGGGCATGTTTGTGATTGCCTTTATTGCTAATTGTTGTAAGATAATCCTATTGTGGGCAATACCATTATGGGTAAAGGTTCTTAATGGCATCAAATGGGAGAAAGCTGACTAAGAGTAAACAAGCAAGCAAGCAAGCAGGCAGGCAGGCAGGCAGGCAAGCAAGTCAACCTACATGCACTAATTTTCCTCTGCTTCTGAATGTTTATATGGTATAGCTGGTTGCTTAAGGTTCTTGCATACATTCTCTTCAATGGTAGGTTATAATCAGGAATTGTGAATGGAATAAGCCTTTATTACTGGCCAAAATCATAATGTAGCTTCTGACATTTCTTGAAGACACCTCACAGAAAATCCCAGAATCACAGAATCACAGAAATTATAATATTTCTTAAAGACAGTACCCTTAATAGAATATAATGAATGAATGAATCATAAAACACACAAGGAGATTTTTAAAGCACACATGGAACTCTTAAGATGATTGTTTATATGTTGAAGAAGAATCTTGGTTTTACTCAGATGTGATTGTACCAAGCATATTGGTGAAATACATTTGTCTCACACATTCACCTATAGTGTAATATTGATTCATGCCTCATGTTTATGTTTTGCCTTGATATTTAATACTTGTGCTTGGCTTCATATTGGATTGCTTTAATTTGTGGGAATTAACACAGCACTACAGTTGCCCCTTCACCATGCACAATCTTCTTTCATATATAAATTGTTCTCAATTTTGGAAGTATCATCCGTTTTTTAATTGTTGATGCTGCTCTGGTGCTGATTTATGTATGTGTGTGTCATATTTGTACCACTAAGATATATGAGATCCATAATGACTTTTAGCATGACACACACAGATGTTATGTATAAGTGAATTTGGAAAGAGTCACTTGACTTAATATCAAATATTGAATATGATATCTGTTTGTTTATGTCATGACTTTATGTATAGAAAAATTCTCAAATTTCAAACTAAACTCAAAATTCATAAATTAAAATAGATACAAGCAATGTTCCTAAGATGCCTACTTTGCACAACGTTTTTTTTTTTAAGTTTAATGTAACATTAAAATTATGATGCAGTTTTTATGGAGATAAAAATAGAAAATATACCTTAAAATTTTCTCTAATGAAATAATAAAAGCAGTTTTGAACAAAATAAATAATGTTGGGCATCACATTTCTTGATTTCAAAACTATATTGAACACAGTCATTAAGTGTTTCAGAAAAGTATTGGTGCTTATTTCCAAATCTGTTGATATGACTACAATTTTCTCTCAGACCCACGTGGTAGAAGAAGAGAATCAACGTCATCAAGTTCTTCTCTGACTACCACACAAGTAGAGTGGAAATGTCCACTGCATACAAATGCACAAATCATATAGATAGATAGATAGATAGATAGATAGATAGATAGATAGATAGATAGATAGATAGA
>JADRCD010233666.1:22047-34533 GCA_019843815.1 Montemys delectorum | reverse complement strand
GGGGGGGGGGGGAACGGACGATGGGGACAGGGCACCCTGCCCCCTCCCCAGCTGCATTCCAGGCTGGAGCAGCGGATGAGGTCATCCCGTCCGGTTCCCTTCTGGCCACGGCAGCCGCTGCCCTCTGCCCGCGCCGGACGGGAGCGAGAGACTCTTCCAAAGTCTCCCTTATGAGGTTCCCAGAAGGGAATGTTTCCTGGTTGAAGTCTTTCCTGGACTTCCCATCCCAACAGAATGTGCCCTTGTCCCAACCATGCAAGACTCGCCAAGGCCGATTTCTAGACTGGGAAACTGAGGCTGAGAGAGCCATAGCGGTGGAGTGGGTGGGTGGGGGCTGCTTAGCTTTAACTTGGGGTACTGGGGCAAGAAGACGTCTTAGTCGGTAGTGTTACACCAGTTAATACCACCGCCACTTGGTAAACTGAGGCAGGACGGTCACAATTTCGAGGTCAGCCTAGGCTATATATACACAGCAAGACCTAGTCAACAACAACCCCCACATCTCTCCTCCCACTTTCCAGTCCCTCCTTCCTATTCTACCGGCTCAGTGAAGTTCAGAGAAGCCTGATCCTCGGGGACGGTGACTCTGGGCCACTGGCCTTAGTTTCCCTGTCTTCCACCCCAAAGTGCTGGACTTTAAGGGGATGCCCTTGGAGCACTTCTTATCCCAAATGTCACAGGGTGGGGGACATATGAAGCAACAGAATTCCACAGTTCAGGGTTGATATCAGAGAGCCACGGTCTCCGCGCCCCCATCAGGCTGTTGGGGAGGTGGGGCTCTGCACACCTGCCGAGGGTGTGTCTGGGTACTCCAAGGAGCAGCACCTCTACTCGATGTCCCCCACTTCCCCACCATCGGAGTGGCTTCTCTTGCCCCACTTCCTTGCCTCCACATCCACCCCGTTGGCCTCTGAGTGAGTGGAGCCAGCCAAAGCCCCAAAACTTGTCCCTGTGGTCATTACTACTGAGGGAGCCCTGGCCTCGTGTCCAGATCATTGCACTGTAACTACAAGAACTCTGCGGATACTGAAGCCTCACCGTGACCACTCATGCCCTGGCCACAGGAGTGTAGAGCCTGGGTCCCGTTCTTCCCACGCTAGCTTCCCCTTAGCTACCTTCCCTCTGAGTTAGTTCTGCCAGTGTTGGTAGAATGTCAGCAAGATCCGGGGTTCACGCTGTTTTTGTTCTGTGGTCTGGATTTCTTCTTTCCCCCTCCCCATGTAAAATGGGAGACTTGAGCATTTATCGGGGGCTATTTCCTGGGCCTTTGAGAAGAAAGGTCCCAATATCTCAGGCTCCAGAGGTCAGGTGGGGCGACCTAAAGACCAGCAACAGTCTATGGTTAGCACCATGGGGTCAGTGACTGGAATGAAAGATGCCCCTTACTCATGAAATGCTGGATTCGAACCCAGGCCTGCCGTGCTCCAGGATGGGAGAACTGAGTTTCTCCATCTGCTGCCCCCTCCTCCCTTCTCTGGCAGAGGCGCTTCCTGCTTTCTCCATGGGAAGACAGAAACAGTGGCTGAAGTTGAGCCAGGACGCTCTGCCTCTGTAGATGGGTGTAGAGGATGCTATCTAGAGGTGCCTAAAGACCTTTGGGGGGTGGCTCCATCATAGGGTTGGTCAAGGGGTGAGATGGGGACAGGACCCCTCTCCCTGGAAGAAACTCAGAGATGAGAGAGGATCTGGTGGGGGAGGGCACCTCGTCCACAGGGCAGACAGAGTGGACCCTTCCACGTGCCATTTTGCAAAGTGAGCCCTACACAACTCCACAACTCCTTCCTCCAAAGGCTAGTCTTTAGAGGGCTGGGAAACCTGGCCAGTGTTTACCTGCCACGGGACCTTGGATGAGTCTGTTCCCGGGGCTGTGTCAGCCTTCTTTGTAGCCTGAGCCAGCCTTCCAGCCTCAAGGGGGTGTTGGAGACTCAGCTGATGACATCATGTCATTGGTCGGCCAACAGCAAAGCAGAGTGCTTTATAACTTCAGCAAACATTCCACGAGGACCTCTCGGTGCTGGGGGTGCTAGGGAAAGGGATGATTCAGAAGCCCCCCCCCAGAGGGGGAGGAGCTAGGGTTGGAGGAGGATCCAGTGGTAGGACGGAAGAGATTGTAGTCCCAAAACAAAGCGAGCTTTGTCCAGTTCTTCTCGTTGTTTTATCTTGTTAGTTAACCTATTTTGAATTTCAAATAACATTATGGAAGGGCCTTGCAGAGAATTTTTGTGCTTGGAGGCGGCAGCTGGGGCTGAGAGAATTAAAAAAAAAAAAAAAAACAAAACCCAAGAGTTGAAACTCAGGTTTAGATCTTTATCAGCTAAGCAGGTGTGTGGAGGTGACTTGCCCAAGGTCACAGGGTGAGGACTCTGAGTCCCCAGCCTACTCTACCCGCTCAGAAAGTGCCAGGGGGTGGTCCTTTGGTGGGAAGGTTATCTCTGCTAGTGACTAGGTTGGCCACGTGCTAGTGCTGGGAGGGAGAGAGGCAAGAAAATCCAGGCTTCGCTCCACCCTCAACCAACGTCCTCAGGGAAACAAGACTGGGCCCCAAAAGCCAGAGGAGGCTTATGTGAGTCAGAAGCTCCGAGTTCAAGTTGGGACTAGCTTTTTGATGGGACCTTGAGCAAGCTTGGCCCTCACTGGGTCCCAGAAAATCAGAGTTCGGTCTATAGGAGCTCAGATGCTCTCCAACCCCATAGGGAAGGAGAAACTGGGACACAGAGGGACCAACAGAGAAGGTGAGGACTCAGAAAGGACATTGATAGGTAGGGAGTAGCCTTTGGCACCCACAGGACTCCCCCCTCCCTCCAAAACTTGTTCCCCAACAACAAGACTCCTATATCAACCTGATAAGCAGATAAAGCCCTTTCCCGCAGGCCTTCTCAGAGCCTTGAGTCAGCTCAAGCATGCAGGAGCCAGCTGGAAAAAGCCACTTCTGACCACAGGATCCCTTTTCCAGGAAGCAACCTTGGGGGCAGAGGCTTGCTGGCTGCGAGGCAGGCTGTGTACACAGCCGTGCACAAGACCTTGGCAGGGCGCCTCCCTTCTCCTGACCTCCCCAGGTAGAATAGATTTGAACCCACAGAGAACTGAAACCAGCGAGAGGCAATGTTTCCTGGGGCCAGGGGTCACTGGGATAGGGAGCCCAATTCCCCCCCTTCCTCCTTGAGAAGCCACAAGCACTAAGTCACTAGAGAGTCTCATGCCTGCCCCGGTGCCTGCCTCCAGCTGGTCTAGTTAGTGTCTGAGTCGTCTGACTTGTGGAGGAGAGCCATAGGCATCTCACCCACAAGCCTTAGGTAGGGGTTGATCCATCCTTTTTTTCTGCTTCGCTGATGCCCACTGTGAACTCAAAACAGAATGGAGTCTTTGTGTCTGGTCCACGAAGTGGTACTCAGAGGGTGCCGTCCACTCTGCCTGTTCTCACATACTCTGGTGTGGGCGAGCACGTGTCTAGGTGCTCGCATACAGAAGCCAGTGGAGGACATTGGACGCTCGCATACAGAAGCCAGTGGAGGACATTGGACGCCCTGTTCTGTCACTCTCTCGCTTAGTCCCTGGAGACGGAGTCGCTGACTGAACCTGACACTTGTAGTTTTCGCTTGTTTGGGTTTTTTTTTTTGTTTTTTTTTTAAGCTAGACTGCCTATAATCTTCCTGTCTCTGTCCGTCTCCCCCTAAACACTGGGATTGCAGGCACATCCAGCTATGCCCAACTTTCACATGTACTGAGGAGTGAAACTCAGGTCCTCAGGCTTGCTCAGCGAACATTCCCTCACTTGGTCACACCCTGCCCCCCCTCAGCTCTTTCTTAAACTTCCTACACAAGCACTGTGGATCCTCCTTTGTGTGTTCTAATCAAGGATCTGTGTGTCGGCTTGGGTAGCCTCGATTGTTCTCTCGGTGGCTTCTGTTTGGATTGGGATTTCCCCTTCAGCTGACATGCCACGTGCTGTCTTTCTGCCCTTCCAGGTCTCCACGCCAGGGCAGGGACCACCTTCTTTTAAGGCCCCTCTCCTGCCACCTTTGATCAACCATACCAGGACCAAGAGCAGGTCCTCTGGGAGAGAGAACCGATAAGAATAAGACTTCCTCAGCCTCAGCACTGGGGACAGAGCCTTAATAGAGTCAAGGATTGCTTTCTGCTCCACCATCTTCATTGAGAGGAAAGGGTTGAGAAGGATCCCAGAGCCCAGCCTGTCATCTTCCCTGGCCCCAGGGTGGCATGGACTAGCAGTTGTGAGCAACCAAAGCTGATGCCTGGCCCCCAGGGGGGCACAGGAGCCCCCACCATGAGCCTGGGCAAGCTGTCTCCTGTGGGATGGGTGTCCAGTTCCCACGGAAAGAGACGCCTGACAGCAGACATGATCAGTCCCCCGCTCGGGGACTTCCGCCACACCATGCACGTGGGCCGCGGTGGGGACGTCTTCGGCGACACCTCTTTCCTCAGCAACCACGGAGGCCGCTCTGGAAGCACCCACCGCTCACCCCGAAGTTTCCTGGCCAGGAAGCTCCAGCAGGTGCGCAGAGTTGGGGTGCCACCTCGAAGGATGGCTTCCCCGGCTGCGCCGTCCCCCGCTCCACCTCCCATCTCACCCATCATCAAGAATGCCATTTCCCTGCCCCAGCTCAACCAGGCCACCTATGACAGCCTGGTGGTCGGCAAGCTCAGCTTTGACAGCCCTCCAGCTAGCTCCACGGACGGCCACTCCAGTTATGGTGAGGAACGGGGCTTACGGTCTCTTTTCTACTGTTGAGATTCAAACCTAGAGAGATTCTGCCAAGCCTCCATGTCCGTCTTTCCCCACAGCTGTTTAATCTTCCAGTGGAAGTCTGGCCCCCAGTCTAGGCTGAGGATGAGGGGGGTGGGCTTAGGGAGGTGGGGTGCCTCAGCCTGCTTACAGAGAGGCTGAGGTAGAAATGGTAGTCGCATTTTACATCTCTCTAACTCTCTCTGTGATTCACACAAGCCTTTTTCCCATCTCTGGGCTCTGTGGCCAGAGTTCCCCTTCCTGGCTCCTGACCATTAAGCCAGTGTCAGAGGATATCATGGCGAGGCTCTGAGCCCACTCTGGATTCTAGTCGTTGTTCTTCCTACCTCAGTAAGCACATGGACCCCTGAGCTCCAATCCTCACCTATAAGGGTCCCTTAGTCTCATTACTAAGATTCAATGAAGTCATGAGGCCAGTCTGATCTACATGGTGAGTTCCAGAGCAGCCTGGGCTACTACACTCTGGGGCAGCTAGGGACCCCACTCCTGTCTCAAAATGCAAAACAGAACAAAGATAGAGTGAAATCACACCCGCTCGTGCGCGCTGGGCTGCTTTGCAGCAGGTGCTAAGGGCAGAAGCTGTTGTTTGAACAAAGGCTCCTGTAACATGACAAGTTGACCCAGGTGTGAATGCCACCCTGGCCTTGGCAGGATAATTCACCAGGGGACTGAGGGTTACTGCTGCCCCCTCGTGGTCATGTACTGCATTACAGTCTTCCTGCCCCTACAGGCACAAGGAACTCCATCACCTGTCAGGCCTGGGAGTCTTGGAAGCAAGAGTTGGGCGGGTAAACTTTTGGAAGGCATGTGCTTGTCCTGAGAGCCTATGATTTCTCTGTTCTGACCCTGGCCGATCAGCATCAGAACCAGGAGCCATGGCCCAGTCCACACCAGGAACTGGGTGTCAAGATTCGGGCTGCATGCATTGTTCCTCCCCGACAGACTAGCTTTAGAGGATGTGTCTCATGCCAAACTAAACTTCCATTTTTATTTGCTCTTCTGCAAGCAAGGTTAGGGTTCATTTCACAGAAGAGAGCATAGAAGGCTGTGGGGGTCCTTACATTAGAAAAGCAGGCAAAATGGAGGTCAGTGGGGAGTATAGCTTACCTAGGGCCACACCGGAGATCGGGGCCTGACTCTTTGTCTCCAAGAATGGGCTAGGGACCCCACCCCTGACCTTCTCCTCATTTCTCTGCTAGGCCTGGAGTCTGGGTTCTGCACCATCTCTCGCCTGCCACGAGTGGAAAAGCACAACAACCGTGACCTTGACCATGACCATGACCCGGACCATTCTCAAGACCGAGAGCAAAGTTCTTTCCCCCCTGAGCCTAACCCTAACCCTGAGCTTCGACGCTCTGACTCTCTCTTGTCCTTCCGTTTTGACCTTGACCTTGGGCCCTCACTCCTCAGTGAGCTGCTAGGGGTCATGAGCCTTTCCGAAGCCCCAGCAGCTGAAACCCCAGCCCCTGCTGCTGCCAACCCCCCTGCTCCTGAAGCAAACCCTGCCCCTACTGCAAAACCCCCAGCCCATGCGATAACCACTCTAGACGCTGTGACAAACCTTCCAGCCTCTGCTGTGACAAGCCTTCCAGCCTCTGCGGCAGCAAGCTCTCCATCCCGTGGACATTACCCCAATGGGGTAACTGCTGTGTTGGGCCCTGTGGCTGAGGTAAAACCCAGTCCTGTGGGAGAGGGTGCCCAGGTACCCTCCAACATAGCCTTTGACAGGCGCGGAGCCAGCTGGGGGACCAGCCGGGCCAGCCGCCACTACACTGAAATGGATGCTCGGCGGGAGCTGGCGGGGGTGTTACCCCAAGTTCATGGCTCCTGGGAGAGTCTGAATGAAGACTGGAGTGCGCCTCCAGCCAGCGGCAGGGCTCCTGTGCCCAGCACGGTGCAGGTCAATGCCTTTGAATTTGCTGATGCTGAGGAAGATGATGAGGTCAAGGTGTGAGGGGCTGGCCGTGGCTTCAGGTCGTGCCAGCCTCAGGGCTCACAGGACAGAGGGGCCGAGTTCATCTGCTTAGCAACTACATCTGTCCTCAAGACATGGTCAGCTGCCCAGTGGGAGTTGCACCAAATCCTTCCTGGTCTGTGCAAGGCAGGCATGGGTGAGGGGAGGGTCCCTGCTGACCTGACCCAGCTCCCTCCACTGCCCCTAGGCCCAGTAGCCCTTCAGATATAACCTATGCCACCCGCTGTGGCCTGACAGTATGGCCTTTGTGCCCCAGGATGCTTCCCTAGTGGGGTTGGGGGTGGGGCAAGACCCACACAGGGCCATTCATTGTCTATGAGTGGGACTGCCTGCCCCTGCTCATTGAGAGCTGCTGCAGAAGGCCACCACTGTGTTCTCAATAGCCCGGTTCCAGGCTCCTCCTCAGTCCCCAGAGAAAGGTCAGGTGTGACACAGGATAGAATCCTCTGTGTACCCCAGACCTGCCTCCCAGGCCTGATCGTAAAAGCTTGTCTGTTAAGATCTGCCTTGACCCCTCCCTGCTGAGGTGTGCTTTCTCCTCCTGAGAGTTTGGAAAGTTGAGGACCCCCTTCTACCCTCACCCCCTCCAGCTAGGAGAGGGGGGCCAGACCAACTAATGAATAACTAGCCTGGAATGTTCCACGATAAGAAGCCCAGGTGGGACCCTTATCTGCAGTTCCTGGAACACCCTGGCCCCAGGTGCCAGGAACCAGTATCTGCCCCATAATCCCATGGGGCAGCTTGGCAGGTGCTCAGATCACTAGGAGGGAGACAGGTTCCCATGCACAGGGTGGCTCAGGAGCACCTCCCATCCTCTCTTCTCAGCAGTGCTACACCCTGTGCCTCAGTTTCCTCCCCTGGACCAAAGCCGGGGAGCATTAACATGCATGGAAAATGCTAACAGTTCTTGCTGTGGAAATAATAAATGTGGATTCTTTTATTTGACCTTGACCTTGGGGAAGGGGTTAGTTAGAAGGGCAGGAGCTGAGAGGGAACCTTGAGGAAGCCTGGGACCTAAAGGCTGCGATTCTGGTGGGGGCTTGCTGGAGGACTGGCTGAAGCTGGTTCAGCGCTAAGGTCTTCTGAGGAGACGCTCATTCAAACTTGAAGGAGGAGATCTGGAGCCCTTCCATGCCTAAGTAGTGCAGGTGGTTGTGGCCCAGCCTGTTGGGGAAAGTCAGCACGTGTCCGTCGGGCAACGTCACCTTGAAGTCTTTATCTTGGAAGGCAATGGTGAACTGCAGGGAGAGGAAGCATGTCAGGAGAGCCTGGGAAGGAACCTAGTGGTGCTCCCCAGGTTGGGACTTGGAGGGCCCTTGTTGGGCTCCCCTTTGACCTCACCTTGACCTCTGACCCTGGACTGAAGCACACGTGATTTTCTCGCTGCTCTTGTCCCCAGTGGCCACCATCATGGGTATTACAGACAATGGTGGATTCGTTGAAGCGAGGGTTAAAATGCAGGTTCAGCGTTTCTTTCCCCTGGCCCAGGTTAATGTGGAAGCTGTATGGAGTGACAGGAAGAAGGGCTTAGGGCAGGGGGCTTTGGTTGACCACAATCTGGAAGAGGAAGGGAAGATGCTGTCATCGAGATCTATGTCGGGCTTTGCATTTGGTGAGTGGTCCATTTGGAATGGGCTCCGAGGCTGACGGAAGTAACTTAAGGAGGTAGAGTTGTGAGTCCTGGGGGAGGGGTATGGGCAGGGGTGAATGGCTCAACAGGATCACTAGAAGAGCTTGGGTGGGACCTTCGGAGCCCTTGAAAGTAGGACGTTCTGGGTGTGGGATTCCATCATGGGTAGGGGTGGGGGGTTCTCGGACCAAGGGTGTCTGCAAATGAGGGACTTGGGTAGGAAAGAAGGACTGTTTCTCTTAGCTCTTATTCTGTGTGCCTGCCGGCCTCCTAACCAACCAGCCGTGGCTCAGAGGCGCTGCTGTACCCTCATCAGCCTGGTACTAAACAGCAGGGGTGGGATGGGGGTGTGGCTCGGTGCTCAGATAGAGGAAACAAGTGAGATTTTTGCTGCCCCCTCGTGGCTGCCTCTGGTTAGCGTCACAGGACCCGGTTAAGAGGGCGCTGTGTGGGAAGATGGGTAACAATACAACTTCAGTACAGGCTCCCCAGACCTGCCAGGCCAGGCTGAGCGCCGTCCCTCTCCACCTGCCCCTTTGGTGGCACTCTGACATTCTGAAGGTTCCTAACCCAAGGCTGGGGTAAGGATCATACAAAGAGTCGCTCCTTCCTGCGTCTTCGAGGGTCCCAGGCCTCAGACATCCCCACACCTTACTCACCGGTCAACATTATTGTGGATCTTGCCTTTAATCTTCAGGGACATCCCTGATTTCATGTTCAAGTTTGTGATCTCAAATTTCTCCTAGAGCAACAGAACACGTTTGTTAGAGAGCCCCACAGGGAACCATGAGAGGGACCCATCAGCCTGCTACCACCTCACCATCCTGGATGACTCCATATCCTCTTTGCCCCCACGGAGACCACAGGATTCTGACTCTGGCTTCCCAGAGCCCTCTTACCCTCTGCCGGCTCTCCTCCACCACAACCCAAGAAGAGACTGGCTAGGACCAGCTAGGACTGGAGGTTCACAGGGTAAACAGCCTGACCTTTGCCATTGGTGTAGTTTCCCATTGTTCAAGTGACACACTGCCCTCAGCAGACCCAAACCATCATTAGTATGATGCAAAAGTGACCATGTAGGGCTGCGTGTGATGGTACCCGCCTTCGAGCCTAGCACTTGGGAGGCAGAGGCAAGATTTCTGTGAGCTTGAGGCCAACCTAATCTACCTTAGCAAGTTCCAGGCCAGCCAGAGCTACATAGTGAAATGCTGTCTCAACAAACAAACAAACAACAATGCAATGTAATGCAATGCAGTGATGCATATTTGCAATCTAAGTATGGGAGGTAGAGTCAGGGGGATCTCTGGGACTCCCTAGCCACAGAGTCTAGCCTAATTGGCTAGTTTTAAGCTCCAAGCTACAGAGAGACCTTGTCTCAAAGGAAAATGAAGAGCATTCCTGGGGGTGACGGCTATGGTTGTGTGTGCACACTTCCACACTCCCCACATGTAGCCATACACGTACACTAAAAGGGAGAGAATAATCAGAATACATTATGTGCAAGCACACAATTGTCAAATAACAAAATTAGTTAACAAATTAGGGCTGGGATGTAGCTGAGTGGTAGAGCACTTTCCTACCAAGCACAAGTTTCAGATTTCCAAACCCAGCCCTTAAAAAAAAAGACTAAAGCATTTGGAGCGTGTCCATTGTGTGGCAGATGTTGAGGGAGACCAATAGCAGCGTCTTCAGGAAGTAGTCTAATGATAACATTGTCCTCTTTCCAACCCCTGACTTTATTCAGAGATCTCTTTCCTTTCCTCTCTATCTTTTCTTCCTCTTACCTCGTGTTAGGGCATTGAAAGGGTGGAAGAAAGAAGAGCCCACAAAGTAGCTAATGATAGCTACAGATCTCTGTGAGTTCAGGGCCAGCCTGCTCTACAGAAGAAGTTCTAGGACAGCCAGAGCTGTTACACAGAGAAAACCTGTCTAGAAAATAAATAAATAAAATAGAATAAAGGGAGCATTCAGTTTTGGAGTGGGAACTCTGATGGCAAAGACATTTCTATAGCAAGCACTTTAGAGCAGGGTCCTGGGCCCGTCCCTAGGGAATGGGATGGGCAGGTCTCTATGTGGGGCATCCTGTGTGCTGTGAGATGGCTCACAGGTTCCCTGGCCTCTCCTCACTGGAACTTCAAAGTTCTTCCTAGATGGCCACAACAGCAGAGCGTCTGACAAGCCCGCTCACCGTGTTCTTGGGGCCGAAAGATCTGGAGTTGGGAAGTGAAACAGCCATTCCCCCCCTCCTGTAGGCACTACTGTGGGTTTAGCCAGAAGGACACTCTACTCTCTTCAGGCTCTTGGGGGGCAGAACTATCTATCCCAGGGATGTGAGTCGATCCAGAAAGGACAAGTCAAGAGGAGCTAAGGAGCAGAGGCATGAAAAGGTAACACTCACAAATTTTCACTGTGTGGGCACATGCCAGTCCCCAGGAAACCACACCATCTGGCTTCCTGGGTTGGGTGGAGTGAGCAATGGGACACCTCATCTTTACATCTCTGACTTCCTGGCTGGAGCAGAACTGGAGCCTTTGAGACTAAGGGTGGAGGCTACCACAAGAGCTAGGGTACAGAGAAGGCCAGGGTTGGGGGATACACTTGCTTAAATAGAGACGCTGGACTTGAGAGCATGTGCAGACCCCAAGCCTTGTCCTAATCAACAGAGCCTGAGGCCAGAGAGATAGAAAGCAAAGTCAGGTGGGACATGGGACATGGGCAGTTCATAGGTGATAGAGTTGATAAGGGTGGGTAGGACCAAATCCTAGCTCTGCCTCTAACTGGCCACGTGACTTGGGGCCAGCCTTACCCCACTGGGCCTGGGTTCCTCACTGGTGCTATGAAGTGGTTATCTGGAAGGAGAAAGAAAAAAATCAAAAGAGTTGAGATGGCCAAAATAGAGAAGGCCGAGGGTGTGTCTGGGCTACAAAAGGGCTTCCTGAGAGGCAGAGGTAAGGATACATACGGCTATCCCCTTCTGCAATGATGCCCAGTCACACAGACATCCTGCACACTGCCTACATCCGCCAAACGCGCGCGCGCGCGCACACACACACACACACACACACACACACACACGCATTCATCCCACCTGGCATCTGCTAATGTGGCTTGCTTGGAAATATGATCCTGGCACAACATAACATGTTGGTTTAGAATAGGTTCTAAATCCACTGGAACTAATTTTCTAAATTTAAAAGGAAGGGAACTGGCCCAGAGGGACAGCTCGCTGGTTAAGAACACTTACTGCTCTTGTAGACGACCCAGGTTTAGTTCCCAGCACCCACAGAGTGGCTCATGACCATCCATAATTTCAGTTCCAGGAAATCCAGTGCCTTTGTCTGACCTCTGTGCACCAGGAATGCACATGGTATAGACATACACACAGGCACACGCATACACACACACACACCTGTGTGTGCGGGCAGAACACTCAAATATATATATACCAAATATATATATATATGTACATATATACACACACATATATACGTATATATATGTCTATGTATATATGTATACAGAATCACCTCCCCAAAAGCAAAGGCTATATGCAGAGGGAACAAAACCTGCAGTTACAGAGCTTCCAGAGATGGGCCAAGTACCCACAGGAAACTGGAATAGAAAATAAACTGCCCCCCTGGAGACTTCAGGGAGTGCCAGGCCCTGCTCACCCTGGATTCCAGACTTGGCCAGGACCGTAAGAAGAATCGCTATGGTGGGGAGCCCCCGATTGTGAAGTGGCTGGTTCCAATAGCCCTAGGAAATGAACCTATCATCTAAACCCCAGAGAGCGCCACGGGGTCCTTTCCTATACACATCATGGGAGACCAGTTCTCTGAGAGAGGGACATCAACTTGTTCAAAGTCACACCAGAAGCTTCCGAGGAGCCAGATTGGAATACAGGCTCTTGAGAGTGTGCAATACCCTTGCAATATGTAGATAATAGTCTCCTATGATTTCATCTTGAGCCTCAGTCTCCCTCCCTCCCTCCATTCTTCCCTCCTTCCTTCTCGTCTCTCTCTCTCTCTCTCTCTCTCTCTCTCTCTCTCTCTCTCTCTCTCTGTCTCTCTGTCTCTCTCTGTCTCTCTGTCTTTGTCTCTCTCTGTCTCTCTGTCT
>JADRCD010233666.1:0-21947 GCA_019843815.1 Montemys delectorum | reverse complement strand
TCTTTCTTTCTTTCTTTCTTTCTTTCTTTCTTTCTTTCTTTCTTTCCACAGGATCTCGGTATGTAGCTGGAATTCATTATGTATACCAGGCTGGCCTCAAACTCAGATATCCCCCTGCCCTGCCTCTGGCCCTTGAATACTGGGCTTTCAGGTTGCACTGTCACACCCAGTTTCTGCAGTGCTGAAGATCAAACCCAGGCCTTGCACCTGCTAAATCACTGCACATGCTTTATCATTGGTCTGGACCCCTCCCACAGCCCCTGCACTGCAACTTCTCATCTTTATGAGACTCAGTAGAGGCCGGCAGTCATAATTAAGATGACTGTTGCTGTCTTTGAAGAGGGAGAGGCAAGTCCCGGCCCTGAACCTAGTGGTAACAGACAGACAGACAGACAGACAGACAGCTTCAATGCTAAGGGGTTGAGAGATTATCCACCAGCTTTCTTCTTTTAGTTTTGGAGACAGAATTTCTCTACATAGCCCCGGCTGTCCCAGAACTCTCTCTGTAGACCAGGCTGTCCTTGAACTCACAGAAATCCGCCTGCCTCTGCCTCCCTAGTGCTGGGATTAAAGGCATGTGTCACGAGCCTGGCAACCCAGCTTTCTTTTTGATTCTCCTGGAGAAACTGAAACAAAGAGAAGGGCAGCAATAATGAACCCCCAAAACACCCCAACCCACACACTCAAGCAAAGACAAATGAGCGGAGGGAAGTGGGCACAGAGGACCAGCATCCTCACCGACATGGTGACAGCTCCTGGCCACAGCTCTCCCAGTTGCTCCTAGAGGCTTGTGCTCAAGGTATCCCCTCCAGGTCAGGCTTATAATCCCAGACTATTACACATTAACTACCCAAGGCCATAAATGAGGACTTTGG
This sequence comes from Montemys delectorum, assembly GCA_019843815.1. Classification (NCBI taxonomy): domain Eukaryota; kingdom Metazoa; phylum Chordata; class Mammalia; order Rodentia; family Muridae; genus Montemys; species Montemys delectorum. The sequence goes on along the minus strand of JADRCD010233666.1, from coordinate 21,072 downwards.
ACCTTTATCTCCTAATATCTCCTGGCCTGCATATGCAGGCACTCAACGAACAGGAAGATGACTCCTCGCTCACTCTGCCTCCCCATCCTGAGCATCCTTCTGGCCCCCCTTCTGGCAATTCCTACCAGCCTCTGTGGTCAGTACTCCACAAAGCCCAAGGGAGGAGGCCCTAGTGCCGCCCCCACACAAACCACAAACACCCCGATCTTGGCAGGCCATCCAACCTCTTTGCTGAGCCCAGATCCCACAACCACAAAAAGACAGGCTGGTTCTGTAAAAGATGTCCAGGCTTCTAATTTTCAGTGTGTCGTGAGTCATTCAAAGACGTTTTCCCCTTTCTCTCATCCATGCCTTTTGTGATTATACATATAATTTGTTTCTTTTTTTTCTTCCTCTTGTGAAACAGAGTCTGACCATTTTGCCCAGGTTAGCCTTGGACTCTATTCTCCCACTTCTGCCCCAAGTGCTGGGATCACAGGCAGGAAACACTATATCTGGCTGCACACGTTTTTCTTCCAAAGCGATGCATGGTAAATTCAAAGAAATATCTAGAGCCGGTGAGATGGCTCAGTGGATAAAGGTGCTTGCTCCGCCATGCCTAACCACCCAGGGTTTGATTCCCAGAGCTCACATGATGGAAGTAAAGAACCAACTCTTGCAAGTTGTCCCCTCTGACCTCCACACATGGACCATGGCACATGTGCACACACAAATAAGTATAATTTAAGCGCTTAAAAATGAGTGGAAGGAAGATGCCAAAAGTAGACTATTCTGTGAGGCCTGGGTGTTTCAATGGTGCAGAGTATACTCGGGATGCACAACCTATGGCTTCCATCCCTGGTACCATGCACAAAATAGTGGGTTCTGCTGGAACACAGACCAAATGTGCATAAGGGAACCCGAGGACTCCGGACACTTGGGGTTTATGTGCTTCACCCTTTATTCCTATGAATTTTGTGGTGGTCAGGCTCCATATACACAATTAGATACTGTCAATAAGAAGAAACCCGACATAGTTCTTCTGCTGGGAGGGAACCCATGCTGTCTGTCCTTCCAGTGGGTTTGTACTCCTGACGTGTCTCTACAGTTCTTTATCCTGCTTCATTTGGGAACACTGAGACTTATAGATCTGCACTTCAGATTCAGACATCGCTGGCTGTGAAATACTCCAACCCTCCAAGGCTTAGTTTGTGGAACCCATGTCTTACCTCTGAGCACCTCCATTCACCCTAATTTGCCCCATTAAAAATGCTACTCCCTCGGCACCCCCAGCAACCTCCACAGTGCATATTCCCAGGAACAGAACTTTGCCTGGGCTCTGGACTGGCATCCCATGGAGGCTTCCATCCCAGTTGGCAGTAACCGTGCTGGGCAGGGCACCAAGAGACCAGCCCTGCCGAGCCCCATGTGGTGCCAGGAGCTGGTGGGTGGCTCCCTGCCCAGTGCTCCCATCAGATGCCACCTTCAGTGCCAGGCCAGGAGGGGAGTGGTTGATTTCCTTATTTTACCCTCAAGGAAGTGAATTTGCTTCTCAGCCTTTCTCCCAGGAGCCAAAAGAGATAAGACATTTGAAAGTGCAATAGAAAGTGGACCTGGTGCTCCTCCAGTGACGGCTTTAACGCTCACTCACCACAGAAGCCGTGGAAAGTGGACAGAAAAAGAACAGAAATCTCATGTCTCTGAAGAGAATCTTTCTTTCTTTCTTTTTTCTTTTTTTCTTTTTCTTTTCTTTTTTGTTTTTTGTTTTGTTTTTTTTGTTTTTCATTTTTTTGTTTTTTTGTTTTTTCAAGACAGGGTTTCTCTGTATAGCCCTGGCTGTCCTGGAACTCACTCTGTAGACCAGGCTGGGCTCAAATTCAGAAATCCGCCTGCCTCTGCCTCCCAAGTGCTGGGATTAAAGGCGTGCGCCACCACTGCCCAGTTTCTGAAGAAAATCTTTGCAGACAGAGAGACATGACAATACATAAGGCTACCTTTATGGCTATATTTTATGATTTGCTTATTTTTGATACAGGGTGTCACTCTAACCCAGATCGGCCTAGAATTCATTAGTTACCACAGGCTGGCCTGAGCTTGTCGTCCTGCACGGGCTCCCAGGTGCCGGGATTACAAGTGTGTAACCAAGCCAAGGTTGCATGTATATTTTATATCAATTGTGCTCATGTGTGTGTGTGTGTGTGTGTGTTATGTTGTATGTGTTATGTATGCATGTGTGTGGTACATGCATGCATGCATGTAGAATACACATCCACACCCTTGGATTTGGAAGCCAGAGGATCATCTCAGGTCCTTTCCCTATTGCTCTCTGTCCTTGAAACAGAGCTCCCTGAGCCATAAGCTCTTCCTTTTAGCTGACTGACCAGCAAACTCACAGCATCCTCCTGTGTCCACTGTCCAATGATGGGAGGAGGCATGCACTGTCAAGTGGGTGCTGGGGATCTCCCCTCAGAGAGCTCCAGCCCCTACATGTGTACTTTTGTAAGATCAGCTCCACTCACAGCACTGGACCTGTGATTTGCTTCTAACTTAAGAGTTATGGGGGGGAGTGGGGAAGCTGATGAGTTGGCTCAGCGGTTAAGAGCACCGACTGCTCTTCCAGAGGTCATGAGTGCAAATCCCAGCAACCACATGGTGGCTCACAACCATCCATAATAAGAAACAAATTAAAAAACAAACAAACAAACAAAAAATTACTTTGCTGGGCAGTGGTGGCGCACGCCTTTAATCCCAGCACTTGGGAGGCAGAGGCAGGCAGATTTCTGAGTTTGAGGCCAGCCTGGTCTACAGAGTGAGTTCCAGGACAGCCAGGGCTACACAGAGAAACCCTGTCTCAAAAAAAAAAAAAAAAAAGAGTTATGGGACTGGTGAGATGGCTTAGTGGGTAAGAGCACATGGTGGCTCACAACCACCCGTAATGAGATCTGATGCCCTCTTCTGGTGTGTCTGAAGACAGCTACAGTGAATTATGCCGGAGCGAGTGGGCAAGGCTGGCAGAGGTCCTGAGTTGAATTCCCAGCAGCCACACACATGATGGCTCACGGCCATCTGTACAGCTACAGTGTACTCATGTACATAAAATAAATAAGATGAATCTCTAAAAAAAAAAAAAAAAAAGCTATAATACAGCAGTCACAGCCAAGGCTACAGCTGGGTCTGAACTCCTCAAAGCTCATGGTGAATTCATTGTCTTCAGCTGGGCACAGTAGTACAGGCCTGTTAGTCTAGGCTTGAGAGCAAAGAGTTCAAAGTCATCTTTGGCTACTTGGTAAATGGAAGCTAGCCTGGGCTCCTGAAGCCTTAATCTCAGAAAAATAAATGCCATTGGGTCAAATTACGAGGCTCAACTTTGAAGAGGCAGTTGGGCCGCTAATCACCTTATAGATTAATGCCAGGATGGGCTCCTAATAAAAACATGGGCTGGACCTAACTTCCTCCCTGTCTGCCATATGTTATCTTGTTCTCGGCTATGTTACGACACAGCACAAGGACCCTAGCGTGGTATGGTGGCACGCTAGCATCCTCATGGACTTCCTAGCCTCCAGGACACAGAGAATAAACATCTCTGGTTAATGCTTTGTTTGGTATGAGATATTCTGATATAACAACAAAAAAATGGATTAAGACAAAATTCTTACCAAAGAACTGTTCCCCCCCCCCCCACCCCCGTCCTTATTCTGGTACAAGCAGCAGGGCCCTGTTATAAGGATCCTAATGAAAGGCCTGTGTGCCAAAGAACTGAAGTCTCCATCCACACACAGCCTCAAGCCACACAGGTGCTCTTGCCCTTGAGTCTGACCCCACTTTGGCCAGCTCAGTGACATTTCCTTGTAGCCTGGTAAGAGACCTGAGCCAGTGGCATGGCAGGCTTATCAGCCTCTTCTAGGATTCTTACCAAAACTGTGAGAAATATACCATATATATATATGAAAGAGATAGTCTTTACTCCATCATAGTTCTGACTCTCCTGGAACTCAATATGTCTAGGCTAGCCTCAAACTCATAGAGATCTGCTTGTCTCTGCCCCACAAATGCTAAAATTAAAAGCATGTGCCACAATGCCTGGCGAGAAATCTTTTATCTTAAATCTCTACATTTGGGTAGACTCATTCCCCAGAAATAGATAAATACACTATCTCTACCCATCTACAGCTTGGGAGAGAGCCGCTGCTCAGGAGGCGGAAGAACCCTCTGCCCGGGCGTATTCTTACCCAGCTGTGTACCGAGTGGCTTTGATTTTGAGAGGTTTTGCGGGTTCATTTTTCCACAAAAAGGTATGGGGGTGTCAGTGTCTATGTGTTTGCATGTTTACATGTGTGTGGGCACACATAAGCGTAGTGTAAGGTGTGTGTGTGTGTGTGTGTGTGTGTGTGTGTGTGTGTGTGTGTGTAGGCCCTGGGACATTCCTGGATCACTGTCCACCTTGTATGTTAAAGCAGAGGACTCACAGGCAGGCCACTGACTCACTGGATTTTTTTTGTGGGTTCCAGAATCCAAACTCCAGCTTTCATGCTTGTACAGTAAATGTTTCATCAGGTGAGCCATGCCCCGCAGCTCCTGTTTCTGAGTTTTTGAAATGGGGTCTCACTATGTAGCCGAAGCTGGCCTGGAGCTCTTGATCCTCCTGCCTCAGGCTCCTGAGCACCTGGGTAAGTGAACCCTTATACACGCATCTGTGGAGGTACTTCCCTCTAGCCCAGGGCACGGTGGCTAGTGACAGAACAGAATCAACTCTACATGCTTCTGAGATTGCAGCCCTGGCTGAGCTGCCCTCATGAGCTGGCCACGGGGACCCTAGGTTCAGCTCCCTCTGTCCACATTTGTCACAACCATCTGTCCCTGCACTTCCAGGGGATCCGATACCCTCTTCTGACTTCTGCAGGTACCAGGCGCACATGTAGTTCATAGGTATACATGCAGGCAGCCACACACATACAATCAAATAGATTTTATTTTATTTTATTTTATTTTTTTTGGTTTTTCAAGACAGAGTTTCTCTGTGTAGCCCTGGCTGTCCTGGAACTCACTCTGTAGACCAGGCTGGCCTCGAACTTAGAAATCTGCTTGTCTCTGCCTCCCAAGTGCTGGGATTAAAAACGTGCGCCACCACCACCCGGCTCAAATAGATTTTAAATTAAATCATTTGAACTATTTTGGGGTTAGGGGCCCAGAGTATCCTGCCTGCTGAGCCTAATGGGGCACTGGATCCTTCCAGTTCCAGTACCTTTTGCCCACAGGCCACCAGCTGTTGGGGGACTTTGGTCCTGAGACACTAGAGATTTGCTGCCTATCTCTTCTCCTTTCCTCTCCTCCTAGAAAACAAACAGATCCACACCTTCGTGATACCAGCCTGCTCCCTCCCAGCCCACCCTACAGCAACATCTTCTTTTAGAGGGACAGGACAGAGAGGCAGAGGAAGCTAGTGGGGGTGGGGAAACAGGAAGCTTTGGGCATCAGGAGGGCAAATGTCAAGTCAGCTCTATTGTCCACAACGACTGGGAAAGGACTTGTAGACTCTTAGCTTTTGTTTTTGTTTTTTTCTTTCTCTCTCTCTCTCTCTCTCTCTCTCTCTCTCTCTCTTTCTTTCTTTTTCTTTTTCCTTTTTTTTTTTTTTTTTTTGTTCTTTTTTTTTATTTTTTGTTTTTCGAGACAGGGCTTCTCTGTGTAGCTCTGGATGTCCTGGAACTCACTCTGTAGACCAGGTTGGTCTCGAACTCAGAAATCTGCCTGCCTCTGCCTCCCAAGTGCTGGGATTAAAGACATGTGCCACCACTGCTCCACTATTAGTTTCTTCACCCGTGAAATGGAGCTCAAAGCACCTTGAGAGACTGTGGTGGCTCCTTGCTGTAACCATCACGTTGTAGAGGCTGAGGCCGAAGGTTTACTCTAAGTTCTAGACCAGCCTTCACTCCCTAGTGAATTCCAGGCCAGCCTGAGATATACAGCAAGGTTATGTACCATTTGTTTGTTTGCTGTTTTCTTGAAACAAGGTTTCTTTGTGGAATCTTGGTTGTCTGGGACTTGCTTTGTAGATCAGGCTGGCCTTGAACTCACAGAGATCTACCTGCCTTTCCCTCTTGAATGCTGGGATTAAAGGTATGCACTACAACGCTCAGTTAAATTTTAATTCTAAGAATATATTAGTAACTTTTGGGGTTGCTGTGTCCAAAATATCTTCATGAACAGCTTAATGGAGTGTGATGGTCAAGACTGATTGTCTGTGTGACAGGGTCTAGAACAGTGGTTCTCAATCTGTGGGTCGTAACACCTCTGAAGGTCACATATCACATATCCTACATATCAGATATTTACATTACAATTCATAACAGGAACACAATACAGTTATAAAGTAGCAATGAAATAAGTTTATGGTTTAGGGATCAATACAACATGAGAAACTGTATCAAAGGGTAGTAGCATTCGGAAGGTTGTGAACCACTGGTCTAGAATCATCCAGAAGACGAGTGAGACACACCTATGAGGAACCATGTTGACTAGTTAGGTTAATGGAAATGGGAAGACTCACCTTAAAATTGGCCAACACTATCCCTGGGCTTTGGCCTTGAGCTGCACAGGAAGGAGAACTGAGTTGACCACCAGCATTTGTATCTCTCTGCTTCCTGATGCAGTATGACCAGCTGTGTGAGCGCTTGTCATCAGGCCTTTCCCACCATCATGGACTGTAACCTTGAACTGGTAGCCCAAATATACCCTTCCCTCCTCCAGTTGATTTCTCAGTGTTTTTTTTTTTTTTTTTTTTAAAAAAGATGTTATTTATTTTATGTATGTGAGAACACTGTCCTCAGACACACCAGAAGAGGGCATTGGATCCCATTACAGATGGTAGTGAGCCACCATGTGGTTGCTGGGAATTGAACTCAGGACCTCCGGGAGAGCAGTCAGTGCTGAGCCATCTCTTTAGCCCCTTTTCAGGGTATTTCAGCACAGCAACAAGATAAATAACTAATGTAAGGAAAGAATGTTGGTTTGAGCTCACAGTTTCAGAGGGTCCAGCTCATAGTTGCCGGACTCCTTGAACTTGGGCAAGACATCACTGCATGAGGCAGGGCACATGGTGAGGGGAGCCTCTAACCCTCTAAAGACTGGAAGAAAATAAAATCAGAATACAGGGAAGGGCTGGGACCAGCTCTTGCTCCCTAAGTTGTACCCCTAGTGTCCCACTTTCTCTAAGAAAGATCAGCCCTTCCTGTCCCTAATAATGCTGTTAAACCATGAATCCATCAAGACACTAACCCACTGATCAGGACAGAGGTCTCATGATCTAACCCCCCGTATGCTCTACACAGACACACCCAGAAGTACACTTTACTGAACCCTACACAGTTCTCAGTCTAGTTAAGTTAAGTAGATTGTCAAGATTAAGCATCACAAGGCTAAACATAGTGGTGCACACCTTTAATCCCAGCACTTGGGAGACATAGAGGCCAGTGGATCTCTGTGAATTCAAGACCAGCCTGGTCTACAGAGTGAGTTCAGGGACAGCCAGGGCTACACAGTGAAACCCTGTCTCAAACAAACCAACAAGAAAAATTGGTCATCACAGCCAAGTGTGGCAATACACCTGTAAGCACTCAGAATATGCAGGCATATTGTCATGAGTTTGAGACCAAGCTGAACTTCATACTTAGACTCTGCCTCAAAAAACAAATGTCAGGGGCTGGCAAGATGGCTCAGTGGGTAAGAGCACTGACTGCTCTTCTCAAGGTCCTGAGTTCAAATCCCAGCAACCACATGGTGGTTCACAACCATCTGTAATGAGATCTGATGCCCTCTTCGGATGCATCTGAAAACAGCTACAGTGTACTTACTTATAATAATAAATAAATCTTTGGGCTGGAGCAAGTGGGGCCAACCGGAGCGAGCAGAGGTCCTAAATTCAATTCCCAGCAATCACATGAAGGCCCACAACCATCTGTACAGCTACAGTGTACTCATATACATAAAATAAATAGATCTTTAAAAAAATTAAAAAATAAGCTGGGCAGTGGTGGTACACGCCTTTAATCTCAGCACTTGGGAGGCAGAGACAGGGGGATTTCTGAGTTCAAGGCCAGCCTGGTCTACAGAGTGAGTTTCAGGACAGCCAGGGCTACACAGAGAAACCCTGTCTCGAAAAACCAAACCAAACCAAAAAAAAACCAAAAAAATTAAAAAACAAATGTCAGGCTAGGGGCATAGTTTAATTGGTTGGGTTGCTTGCTAGCATGTACAGAGCCCAGGTTCCCTTCTTCCAGCACTGCACAAACTAGGCATGGTGGTATACTCCTGCAAACCTCAGCCCTTGGGAAAAGACAAGGGACTCTTTGGCTGTACAGTCAGTTTGAGGCAGTCCTAGGCTCTCTGAAACCTTGTCTGAAAAAGATAAAAATGAAGTCCACCTCATTTGCTGTGTGTGGGGGAATTCCTCATGAGGTTCCCCTGAGAGGAGAAGGTCATTTGTCCAGCAAGGCGATGAGTGTGAACCCACCACGAACTGTAATAGGACAAGCACCCAGCAACACTATGCCCACTCAGGAGGATGGGTTCCTTAGAGAGTCACTGCCTGTCCTCATGGCCTCAGCATTGGGGAGGAGAAAGATGCCAGAGGCTGACATTGTGACAGCCATCACACCTACCCATGGTGCAGGAGACCAATGGCTCATGCCAGCAGGCCGAGTCCCTTCAGCAGCACTAGGGCTTAGGTCCTGTGCGTGCCGGTCCCAATGTGTATGGAAACGTCTTTTACTCCCATGGTTTTTCTTCAGGAACATTAACCTCAGGTCCTAGGAAACTGTCCACCACTGTGTAACCTTGGGCCAATCACTCAGTCTCTCTGGGCCTCAGTTTGCTCATGGGTACAGCAGAAACTGTGGGTCAGTCCTCTTAGGGTGGATGCAGGGTTTCCTAGGAGAAAGTGTATGAGGGCTAAACTTGGGACCAATCCTTGTGCGTGCTGAGCAGCTATTTGATGTTAGTAAAGACTCTCAGGATGTCTTAGATGCTCAGCCAGCCTGATAAGCCAGCCAGTTCTCTGTCATGGGTCTCTGCTGTGGTTTGAGTGAACTCCTAAACAGGTCCCATGTAGGCAACTGACTGTACGGATGCTGGGGTTAGTAGGCAGTGGGACTGGCTTGAAAGTGTGGCCTCACAAGGTGCCATCTGTGGTTTTATAAGAAGAGAAGAGGCCGGGTGCCTTTAATTCTAGCACTGGGGAGGTAGAGGCTGTCAGATCTCTGAGTTTGAGGCCAGCCTGGTCTATAGAGTAAGTACCAGGACAGCCAGGGCTACACAGAGAAACCTTGTCTCAAAAAACAAAACCAAAAACAAAACAAAAGAATAAAAGAAAAAGAGGAGGAGGAGGAGGAGGAGGGAGAAGAAGGAGGAAGAGGAGGAGGAAGAAGAGGGGAGAAGGAGGAGGAGGAGGAGGAGGAGGAGGAGGAGGAGAAGAAGAAGAAGAAGAAGAAGAAGAAGAAGAAGAAGAAGAAGAAGAAGAAGAGACAAAAGCTCACACACACTTGCTCCATTTGACCACATTGATGTGTGGTACTGAGGGCCTAGCTGGATGTGGTGTCACACCCTTTCTAAAAGTTACCTTTTAGCCAGGCAGTGGTGGTGCATGCCTTTAACCCCAGCACTTGGGAGGCAGAGGCAGGCGGATTTCTGAGTTCGAGGCCAGCCTGGTCTACAGAGTGAGTTCCAGGACAGCCAGGGCTACACAGAGAAACCCTGTCTCCAAAAAACCAAAATAAATAAATAAATAAATAAATAAATAAATAAATAAAAAATAAAAGTTACCTTTTGTTACCATCACCAAATACCTGACAAAACCAACTGAAGGAAGAAAGACTTGTGGTTCGAGGGTACATACAGTCTGTCACAGCAGAGAGGGCATGGCAGCTGGTCACATGACACCCTCAGGCAGGAAGCAGAGGGGGCCCTTGCTCAGCCCACTTTCTGCTTTGTATTCAGTCCAAGACCCCTGCCTGTGGGATGGTGGTGCCTGCCTTTAATTAACCTTGTAGACACTCTCACAGGCCCAGAGATGTTTTCCTGTCAGATTTTAGATCTCTTCAAATGGATGCTAGCCACCACATTGTGTCCTTTAAGTCTCCAGAACCATAAATAAAACTCTATTCTTTACAAATCGCCCAGTCTCTGGTGCCTTGCTGGACACAGTTACTGGACCAGACTCAGGCAAACACCCCAGAGGCTTGCCTCATACACCCAAGGTTTGCCTTTCCTTGACCTCATTTCTAGGTCCTGCCGTCTTTCCAGTCCTCACTGCTGGCCACCGTGCCTGGCCCTAGGGCCTGCAGGGCTCTGGGTCATTCTACCTCACTGGAATCAGGGCTGGCCTTGCGGGAGAGAGAAGCTGGGAAAGCTGAAGGAAGGGTATAAGACCCCAGCCATGCACTGTTCCCCTTCTCCAGCTCTGCCCACACTCCTCCAACCACCCTTGGCATCCTTGTAGACTGGGAATGACAGACAGCACCACATCCTGCTGCTTTAAGCCTTCCAGTGGCTGCTTCTTGTACTCAGGACAAAATCTGCCATCGCCTGTGGCTGACAAGGGACGTGCCATCAGGCCTGTTTTCCTTGCAGCCTCATGTCACCCTAGCTCCTTGGCCACCCCTCTTCTCTTGGGTTCAGGCTCTTCTCTGTACATGCCGATCCGATCCCTCCATCTGGAAGGCCTCCTCAGCCAGACTGAGTTCCTCACTAGGCCGAGCCACATTCAAAGGTAGGCAGGGTGTGGTGGCATGCTGTACTCCAGTGGGGGGGAAGTGGGGTAGGGAGGAGGGGGGTGGGAGGAGCTGTGAGATTGTGGCCAGTGTGAGCTACATAGTGAGACTTTGCCTAAAAAAACCAAACCAAACCAAACCAAACCAAACCAAACCAAACCAAAAACAAAGAAAAGGCTGAGAGGATGGCTTAGTCAAAAAAGTATCTGCAAAAGAACAAGGCCCTGAGTTTGATTCCCCCCCCACCTACATGGTGTCTGAGCTCTGAATCCCAGCACTAGGAGGCAGAGACAGGAAGGTCGCTGGGCTTGCTGGCCAGCCAGCCAGCCTACTCAGCAAGTCCCAAGTCCCAGTGAGAGACCCTGTCTCAGAACGACAATGTCAAGGTGTGGCACACAGCTTCAATTTCAGCACTCAGGCTACAGGAGCCAAATGGATCTCTGTGAATTCCAGGCAAGCCTGGTCTACACAGCAAGTTTCAGGCCAGCAGGGTTACATAGTGAAACCTTGTCTCAAACCAAACTAAACAAACAAACAAAAATCCAACGTGGTTGGCACCTGAGATTAACCTCTGGCCTTCCACATGCATGCACACACACACACATGTGCGCATGTAGACTCCATGTGGGCACACACTCACACACACAGCAGGGCAGGAGAGGGGAGCAAAGAAGGAAGACTGGAGGCTGTAGGGTAATGTAGGGTAAGAGTAGCCCTCCTCTGAGATTGGAGCCTTAGCCCTGAGCCTGGCTCCTCCTCTCAGGGCCAGCCACCCAATCTCCCTGTGGACAATGGAGCCCTCTATTCCTTGGTGCCATCACAGCTGAGAAAGAAAGTGGATATATGGGGGAGGGGGGGATCAGAGACAGATCTAGATTACAGCCTGACCCACATGCCCACCCCAGCCCTTGGCAAACCCTGGAGCAGCAAGGTGCCTCTCCGAGTCAGGAGGAGAGGGGCGGTCACCTGCCTCCCTCACATGACAAGCAGAGGCCCGGCATGGCCCTAATCACAGGGAGCTTCCACCAGCCAAGGCCTCTGGTCCACTTCCAGCACTCAAGGCCTGGCAAGCGGTCTTCCTATTGAGAGCTGTCCCTGGGGCTTGGGTCTGCCTGTGCCCACACAAAGCCCACAGGTGCCACATTAGTCCCGGTCCTCCGGTGGAACAGAATCATCAAAGCAGAGGGATTATCAGATTGGTTTACAGGCTGGGTGGTCTAACAATGGCTGTCCAAAGGACAGAGAGCCTGAGAGCCTTGTAACTGCTCAGCCCACAGTCCTCACCTGGTGCTGAAGGCCTAGAGGACTCCTGGAAAGCCACTAGTCTTGAACCCAAGTTCAAAATCCCAAGAAGCTGGATTTTAAAGTCTGTACAAGACAGATGCACAAGCAAGGAGCAGTGCTGGGCGGGCAACAGAAGCCTAGACGCTTCCTCTGAGGGATGGTAGAAGCTCTGATCCACTCTGAGTGAGGGGCTTCTCTCTCCATCCATCTTCCCTGGAAATCCTCTCACAGGACCACCCAAAGGCAGGTCTCTAAGTAGACTCCAGATCCAATTAAGGCGACGATCAATATCCGCCATCACAGCTGCCCCCATAGGGAGACATTCAATCTTCACCAACTTGACTTGTTTTAGAGTCGCCCAGGAGATACACTTCTGGGGGTCCCTGAGGGAGTTTTCAGAGGGGTTTGATTGAGGAGGGAAGACACACCTTTTACCATGGAGCTCATTCCTATCCTTTATAAATTTATCTAGAGATGCTAAGAGCAGCCAACCAGCAAATCAATAATTTTCCTTATTTCCCCCCAAACTGGTTGAAAGTTTCGCATCCTAGGTCACCAAAACCATCGCCACTCACAACTGATGGATCAAGGTAAGCGAAGGCATTTGCCGCTGTAAGCTTAAAGCTTAGTTTCCACCATGGGCTTTCAATACTCCCCATCTCTATCCATGGCAGTCCCATCTCACGGACTGGGGTCCCTAATGCATAGACAAGGGGAGGAGGGGAAGTCAGCTAGTGCCAGCACTCCTCTCTGCTTCCTGGCTTCAGCTACCTTGTGTTCCCAAAGTGTGACTCCAGCCACCATGATGGATGCTCTCCCCCACCCCTCCATCAGTGAGTTGCTTTTGCCTGGCATCTTGTCATGCTGGCTGATTCCTTCCTGCCTCTTCCCCCACAAGCATTTTTCTTCCCACAAGAAAGGGCCCTGTTCCACATTCCCCTCGGTTTTGTTTTTTTGGGGGTTTGTTTTTGTTTTTTGTTTTTTGTTTTTTGTTTTTTTTTTTTTTTGACAAGATTTCTCTGTATAGCCCTGGCTGTCCTGGAATCTGTAGACCAGGCTGGCCTCGAATTCTGTGATTCTTCTGCTTCTGCCTCCCAAGCTCTGGGATTAAAGGCATGTGTCACCACTGCCCGGCCACCATGTCCCCTCTTTCTTAGAAAAAAGATCTGTCTTCTCAGGGCTCCTGTCTGCCATGTGCTCTGCAGATTGCTTCAGGTGACTCTCAGAGGCTGTCATCATACTCACTGAGTGAATAAGGTAACTGAGACCCAGAAACGGCTTCGTCAGGGCCACACAGCAGGAGGGGCAGAGAGGGGCAATTTGCCTCCTGATTTGGTTTCGGGACATAAAGATGGGAATCTAGAAAGAGCTTCCATCTTGGGCATCAGGAGAGGGACAAGGCTGTGTCCCTTCACCCATGTCCCAAACCTGAAAGACAGACAGACAGACAGAATCAAAGTCTGTAGGACTCCCAGGATGCCTAAAGTAAATAGGTCCAGCTCTTTGGGAAGTGTCCACTTCAGAGATCTGTTCTAATTTTTCACAGTTGGACACAGGAATTGGGCTCCAAAAGACCAGTTTTAAATGTTTAAAAAAGTTTTTTTTTTCTTTCCAACACAGGGTTTCTCTGTGTTGGCCTGGTTGTTCCGTAGCTCATTCTGTAGACCAGGCTAGCCTTGAACACAGATCAACCTGCCTCTGCCTCCCAAGTGCTGGGATCAAAGGCACGTGCCACCACTCAGCTCTGACTCTGCTTCTTGATGGCCGGGCCCAGCAGACCAGGTCGAACAAATGTCTCAGCTGGAAGAATCTGAAGATTTCTACTCCAGGGGCTGGAGAGATGGCTCAGAGGTTACACTGGCTGCTCTTCCAGAGGTCCTGACAGGAGTTCAACAGTGGTCACAACAACACTCTAACAAGGGGCAGAAGGTTGAAACACTCCAGCGTCTGTCAGCAAACGAAGACAAAAACATGAGACTTATCCACACAGTAGAACATTATTCAGCCATGAAAAGGTACTGAGTGCTGGCACCTGCTACCACATGGAGAACCCTTGAAAACACAGCCAGCAAAAGCAGGAAGACGGAAACGGGCTCCCACAGCATGAGTCCGCTGTGAAATGTTTACAATAGACAATTCATAGAGACAGGAAGTGGATTAGACATTCCCAGGGCCTTGGGGGTAAGGGAGAGTGGGGAGTCAGGCTTCAGTGTCTGCTTGGAAATAGATAACAGGGGTGGCTGTCCACACTGTAGCTGTAAACAGTGCCCCTGAATTAGGCACTTTAAACGTTAGAATGAAGCTGGCTCTCGGGGCTCTCGGGGCTCTCGGGGTTGGTGCTAGCACACTGGAGGAGTGAGACAGCGGGACAGCTGTCATGGTTAATCCTAGTTGTCAGTTTGGCTGGATCTGGAGTGAACTCTGGGCACACCTGTGTGGGGTCTCCTTGACCCCTGTTATTTAACAGTAGGAAGACCCACCCTAAATGTGGGTACCGATCCTGGAAAAAGGGGGTTGGAGGGAAATGGCTTTACTCTTTGCTTCACTGCCTTGGCGTCTCCATGGTGAGTCACTTGCTCTGTTGTTGTGGCCACTGCTGGTTTCTTGGCTGATATCAGCTTCTTCAGGCTTCCAAAGTGGACTGAAGACCAGCAGTTTTCCAGGAATCCTCTGGCCCTCCAGGACTGCCGCGGCACCCAGCCTTCTGGAGCTGCAATGGCGTCTCAGGCTCGCTCGCCAGTATATAGACAGCTATTGTTGGACTACCTACATACATACCTGTGTCTGCTTCCTGAAAAATCTCATCTAACCTGTCATGTAAGCCAATCCAGTAAATCCCATTCAAATACTCATGCTATTAGGTTTTTTTTGGGGCGGGGGATGGTGATCCCAGACAAGGCCTCACTGTGTAGCCCTGGCTGTCTTGAAACTCGCTCTATAGACCAGGCTGGGCTTGAACTCACAGAGATCCCCCTGCCTCTGCTTCCTCAGGGCTGGGATTAAAGGCATGCGCCACCATCATCTGCTTCATTCTCTTGATTCTCTTCCTCTAGAGGACCCTGAGTAATATAATACAAGTGTCATGAGTTTAGGACTAGCCTGGGCTACAAAGTCAATTCTAGTATAGCCTGGGCTACACAGTAAGACTTTGTTTTTTAAAAAAAAATAGTTTAAAGGTATACTATTTTAAATTTAATGATGTAGTATTTAATTGGGCAGCTGTACAGCATGTGAATAAAAAGATATCAGTGAAGCAATTCTACAAATTAGGGGTCAGGGGTGCAGTTCACAGGGCCAGCTTCTCCTTGCAGGCCCCAACCTCTGGGCTGTTGTTGTTGTTGTTGTTGTTGTTGTTGTTGTTGTTTTATGTTAGAGATCAGACCTGGAGCCTGGGTTCCACCCCTGAACTGCACCCCAGCCCAGGCCTCAACACTGAAGTCTGCAGTCCTGCCACAGAGCTCAGTCAAGACTTCTTAGGGTCAATGCTGCTGCCATGTGTAAAAAACAGGAGAAAGTGTTTGCTGCCTCCTGGTGGCCACTAAGAAAATAACCTAGCAGGGGAAAAACCGGCTTGTAAATTGCAGTGTTGACCTCAAAACAAACAAAAACCAAAAACAAATAAAAGCATGTATGGGATTTAAAAGTACCTTATGAGGGCCTGGCAGTGGTGGTGCACGCCTTTAACCCCAGCACTTGGGAGGCAGAGGCAGGCGGATTTCTGAGTTTGAGGCCAGCCTGGTCTACAGTGAGTTCCAGGACAGCCAGGGCTACACAGAGAAACCCTGCCTCAGAAAAACAAAACAAAACAAAAAAACAAAAAAACAACTTCATGGGGTTGGAGAGATGGCTCAGCAGTTAAACAAGGTTGCTGCCTTTGCAAAGGACTACAGTTGAATTTCCAATCCACACTAGGTGATTCCCAGCCATGTGTAACTTATGGGTAACACCCTCTTTCACCTCCATGCAAAACAAATATTTTTTTAAATTTTTATTTTTGTTCGAGACAGGGTTTCTCTGTATAGCCCTGGCTGTCCTGGAACTCACTCTGTAGACCAGGCTGGCCTCGAACTCAGAAATCTGCCTGCCTCTGCCTCTCAAGTGCTGGGATCAAAGGCATGGGCCACCATTGCCCGGCAAAACAAATCATTTTTACAAAAATAAAAAAAAAATGCCTCCCACACCTTTAATCCCAGCACTTGGGAGGCAGAGGCAGGCAGATTTCTAAGTTCAAGGCCAGCCTGGTCTACAGAGTGAGTTCCAGGACAGCCAAGGCTACACAGAGAAACCCTGTCTCAGAAAAACAAAACAAAACAAAACAAATGCCTCCCACAGTCTATCTTATTCTATTTCAGTGAAGGGATACCATGACCAAGGCTTAAAAGAAAGCATTTGATTGGGGGCTTACAGTTTCAGAGGGTTAGCCCATGATTATCATGATGGGAAGTAGACAGCATGGTGCTGGAGAAGTAGCTGAGACCTTTACACTGTGATCTGCAGGCAGAGCGAGACACTGAGCCTGGCCTAAGCTTTTGAAACCCAAAGCCCATATCCCATGTCCTGTGACACAGCTCCTCCAACAAAGCCACACCTGTAACATTAATATTTTTAAAACCTATTTGTAATGATGGTTCCTAAATGCTTTAACCTCTTTTTAGCCCACCACCCACCAGAGGTATTGGGAAAGAAAGGACAACAGAGAGAGTGGGGAGTGGACCTGTCTGGAAAGGTTCATTGGAGCAACTCCTGTCTGTGTTGTCTGGAAGTCAGCAGTTCCGTTCACAGGTTGGCAGCAGCAGCTCAGCCTCTGCACAAGTTAGCAGAAGGGATCAGGAGGAAGCCAGGAGAAGTTCTCAGCTGTGCCTCTCTAAGCAAAGCGACAAGAGACCAAGAAGTGTTTAGCTATGAAAGCAAGCCAAGCTCAGCCTCTGTCACTGTCTCCAAGCATCACATGTCCTCCATGGGTCTTGCCTCAGCATGTGCACCTGTCTCAGTTGACATCTCTGCCAATCAGCCCAAGGCCACAGAAGCAGCAAGAAACTGCAGCACACCGCTAGAAGTTTTTTGTTGAGTTTTTCTCTATGGAGTCCTGACAGATGCAGCTCAACAATGCAACGTAAGGCAGACCAATACATACATGTTGTTAGCAAAGAATCCTTCATTACGTGTCCTTTCACGTGCTTGCTGTAGCAGAACATCCTTTCTCCTATGTCTGCTTCAGCTAAACATTCCTTTACAAATGTGCCTTAGCCTTTCACCTGTGTCCACTTCAGCTAAACACCCCTTCACGTGTTCGTCCCAGCAAAACACCATCCGACACAACTGACTTTCCAAAGAACCCTTAAAGTTTACACTTCACAGACCTCCTAATCCTTCCCACACAGCTCCACCAACTGGGGACCAATCATTCAAATATGTGAGCCCATAGGGTCTGTTCTCATTCCAACCACCACACTCAGCTTAAAAGGAGAAACGAGGCTGGCCTCAGCCCCTAGGCCTCCAGAAGCCCATAGCATCTCATGCTTCCTTCCCAGGAACACTTAGAAGCCAAGCAAGAGAGCAAGCACACGGGCTATGCTGCACCTGGGTTCGATTCCGTCTTAATCTGGTGTGGTGACACATGCCTGTAATCCCAGAACTCGGGAGGTAGAGACAGGATGATCAGATCTGTCATAGGTACATAGCAAGTTCTAGACCAGTCTGGGTTGCCTGAAACCCAGACAAACAATACACAAATACATAAAAAAAAAAAAAAAAAAAAAAAAAATCCTGAAGACAGTTCCACATCTATCCTGGATCATTTTTGTTGTTGCTGCTGATAGAGGTGGTTTTGGTTTTTTGAGACAGGGTTTCTCTGTGTAGCCTTGGTTGTCCTAGAACTAGCTCTGTAGACCAAGCTGGCCTCAAACTCATGGAGATCTACCTGCTTCTGTCACCTGAGTGCTGGAATTAAAGGTGTGCACTACCATCACCCAGCCACCCCTAGACCTTTTTTGGTTTTGTTTTGTTTTTTAATTTTATTGTATGTGTGTGAGAATTGTACCTGTGTATGTGCGTGCGCGTGCGTGCGTGCGTGCGTGCGTGCGTGCGTGCGCGTGTGTGTGTGTGTGTGTGTGTGTGTGTGTGTGTGTACTTGTGCCACACCATCCGTGACTGTGGAGGCCAGAGGACTACTTTCAGGAGTCCTCTTTCCATTATATGGTTTCTGGAGATGAAGCTTGGGCCCTCAGGTTTGGCAGCAAGCGCCTCTTCCTGCTGAGCCATCTCACCAGACCACTTAGGTTGTTCTAATCTCCAGCTTTTGTAAGCAGAGCCGAACGGTGGTCCTTGAACTCAGCACTTCAGACAATGATTTCTGGCAAGATCATCCAGCAATACAGGGGAGCAAACCTAGGGCCTCAGACTTGCTAGGCAGAGCCCCATCACTAAGTTAAACCTCCAGTGTTTCTGTGTATGTTTTTATTTAGGGAGAGACCTAACTATGACACCAGGCTGGCCTTGAACCCACTCTAGTCCAGACCGATCTCCTGAGTAGCTGGAAGGACAGGCTTGACTACTTATAATGTTTTCTGAAATGCCTGTTACAGTCTCCAGTCTACAGGTGAACAACCTGATACGCAGCAGTCAGATCTCCCTTTGACTGGCCACCAGCCTTGCAGTGTAAACTAGCATGACCCACACTACGGGGAGGACTTCACCACATCCAAATGGGCTGGATTCCTGGGCTTGGTTGATTTGAAGAGTGTGCAGTTTGCTCAACCCTTCTCCAAGACTGTATGCAGTTTCTAGGCTTAAAAGGATGATGGGTTCAGATCTAAGAGACTGAGGAGAAAGTCTTGGGTATGAATTGAATTTGGAGTTGTGTTGAGTTGTTGGCTGCAGCCTGTGTTGGGAGAGAGGCCTAGGAGCACTGTAGGGAGCCAAGACAGGGCTCTTACATGACTCAGATCCCAGCCCTGCAGTGACAGGCAGCTTAAAGTGTTCCATGGGATAAGGAGAAGGAACACAGTGATGCTGGGGCGGCCATTTATAATAGATTTATTATTATGGGAGGAGTGCTGGAGTGCCACCTGGAGGTCAGAGGTCAACTCAAAGGAAGGAAGAAAGGAAGGAAGGAAGGAAGGAAGGAAGAAAGGAAGGAAGATCAGTTCTCTCCTTCCACCATGTGGGACCAGGACGTAGAAATCAGGTTGGCAGCCTTGGCAACCAGTGCCCTCATGATTGAGCTACCAACCCAAATCATGTTTTGATCAACTGTCCACAGAGGCTGATTGATCTTTCTCTTATGGGAAATGCGACGAGAGCATGCTACAGGATAAGCGTGCAGCACAAAAATGCACAAGACCAGAGTTAGCAGCAACGCGGGAAGTAGAGAAGAGCTCTTGTTCTGAATAAATGATCATAATAGACTAGGCTCCTTTGATCTCCCATGATCCTTTGTAATCCCAGAACAGGGGAGACTAAGGCAGAAAGACCAGCTACATTAGATCCTACCTCAAATAACAGCCACGAACCCACACACAGTGGTAGGTTAGCCTGGGCTTTGGCTTGGGTCGTTTTCTTGTCTTGTTTGCTGGTTTGAGACAAGATTTCACTCTGTAGTCCAAGCTGTCCTGGAATTCACCAAGTAGCTCAGGCTAGCCCCCACACCCATAGTGAGCCTCCTATCATAGCCTCTGAAGTGCTAAGACCACCATGAGCACCGCCATGGCCAGCTCCGAAACTCGTATTTATAGGAACTTGTTTCTCATTCTAAATAGATAGAAGTTTGCACCTCTTCCTCCTCTTCTTCTTCCTCCTCCTCCCCCTCCCTATCCCTCTTTTTTACATTGATTTATTTAGAGATACAACTCACTGTGTAGCAGTCCTGACTGGCCTGAAATTCATAACAGAGATCTGCTTTCCTCTGAGTGTTGAACCTGGAGTTAGGTATCTTTGTTGGGATTGGGGAGAAAAGACAGGAGAGGCACTTCCGCTAGAGTCCTGGGTGACCTGGAAGTCTCTATGTAGACCATGCTGGTCTCTATTTATTTATTTATTTGTTTGTTTATTTATTTTTGGTTTTTCAAGACAAGGTTTCTCTGTGTGGCCCTGGCTTCCTGGAACTCACTCTGTAGACGAGGCTGGCCTCGAACTCAGAAATCTGCCTCCCTCTGCCTCCTAAATGCTGGGATTAAAGGCCTGTGCCACCACTGCCTGGCTCGATTTATTTTTTTAAAGATGTCCGTAAATTGTTTATTTTTTAAAAAAATATTTATTTATTTTATGTACATGAGTACACACTGGAGCTGTACAGATAGTTATGAACCTTCATCTGGTTGTTGGGAATTGAATTTAGGACCTCCGTTTGCTCCTGTGGGCCCTACTTGCCCTGGTCAACCCTGCTCACTCCAGTCAGCCCAGCTGACTCAGGTCAACCCTGATGATCTAGCCCAAAGACTTGTTATTATAAATAAGTACACTGTAGCTGTTCTCAGACACACCAGAAGAGAGTCAGATCTCATTACGGGTGGTTATGAGCCACCATGTGGTTGCTGGGATTTGATCTTAGGACCTTTGGAAGAGCAGTGTTCTTACCAGCTGAGTCATCTCACTAGCTCCCCTTAATTGTTTATAAACTTTAAGCTCCCAAAGAACTTGAATTTCACTTCATCCTGTAAATTCATTTCCCATCCTGGATATGTTTTTTAAAAGATCCCAAAGCAGTGGGCAGTGGTGGCACATGCCTTTAATCCCAGCACTTGGGAGGCAGAGGCAGGTGGATTTCTGAGTTCGAGGCCAGCCTGGTCTACAGAGTGAGTTCCAAGACAGCCAGGGCTACACAGAGAAACCCTGTTTCAGAGCGGTTGGGGGGCGGGGGAAGAGAAGAGAAGATCCAAAGGCTCTGAGTACTTAGAGGAAGTCAAAGACTCTGTCACCCCTAAGACTGTGTACATCTGTGGCAAGAATTCCATCCCCTCGGCTCCGGTAGCTGTGACTGTGGCTGAGAGGCAAGGAAGTCCTTTCTTGGAGTTTTCCCAGATCTTTCCTGCTGTCCTTGGGATCCTCATCC
>JADRCD010233665.1:21756-45727 GCA_019843815.1 Montemys delectorum | reverse complement strand
TGTGTGGCCTTAGAGACATCTCCATCTTTCAACTGTGTGATCTCTGTGAACAGAGGCTGTGCATACCCTCTGATAAACAACCAGCAACAAGCTTGGTCACTGTCAGTCAAACCAAGTTTTCTGAAAGGGAAGAACCAACTTGTAATGAAGACCCAGTCTTGCCCATGGTCGAAATCTACCAGTGAGAGCACTAGAAAAAGATCCCACTTCGAGAACCCTGGGATGTAGCTCATCCTGTGACAGCTGCTTTCATAAGCAAGGAAAGACACTATTAAAATGATTAGCTTGCTTAGTCTCCACAATATCACCAGACCCCAAGACCTTTGGAGGTCATGACCAGGTATTCAATTCAAATCCAATGTTTACTACTGCTGACATGGTCTTGGACACAGGCACCACTCTCTCTACTCACTGCCCTCACACTCCTCAGGGTTCACCGAGTAGGGTCGTGGTCCTGGCTGACTTCCAGTTGAGGACTGGGCCAAAGTCACTGAAACTGGCCCCAGATGGGATTCCAGAAGTAAAAGCAGACCATCGTCTTGGGACTTCTGGGAACTACAGATAACTTTTTTAATGAACCAAAATACCAAAGAAAAAAGCCTCCTGACAGTTGTTATCCATTGCCCAACTCCCCATGGAAAGGTGCCTGTGGAATTTGCAGTGCTGTTGGTCATGTGTGAAGGGCAGCTCCAGGCCCCACGGTGATAACGAGGAGGCATATTTATCTAGCACGCCTCCCCCAGAGAGCTTGTTTTTTTTTTCTTCATTGCAATAGCACTGTCTTCTTGGCTTAATCCCTGGTGCCTAGCACAGATGGGTGGTACCACAGAAACTGCTCAAAGGTTTGCAATGATCCACAGAGGGAGCAGATAAGCTGTGCTATTTCACATCCAGGGCTGAGGCTCAGGTATGGACAGCTGTCAACTTCAAAAAGTTTTATAATCCTGATTTCAAACAACCTTGTGGCATTACAGAAACACAGGAAATAGTATTCCATCACGGGAGGGTAGACAAGAAGAAAGAGTAGGTCTAAGGTAACCAAGATAGTGTACATGCATGGACACACACACACACACACACACACACATGCATGCACTCACACAAACTGTGTTAAAATCGCTTTCCACACAGTGGCTTGGAATAACTGCTATATTCCAAACATGTGCTGGGCCTGTCACCTGCAACAGCAAGTTCCAACTAAGGCCTGGTTTGTTTGGCTTTTATCCTTGATATTGATAGAGAACTAGAGACTAGGAAAGTCCTCCTGCAAAGTCTCAACCTAGCAGGGGAGGCTAATTTGGGTCTAAAAGTAACATCTGTAGTCTCGTTGAAGACACACAGTGAGGAGAAGAACTACACACCCTAGCAAGTCCCCCAGTTGGGAACTTGATATAATGTCCTTCACAGTGGAAAAAAGAAAAACACAATTTTTTTTTCAAGACAGGGTTTCTCTGTGTAGCCCTGGTTGTCCTGAAACACACTCTGTAGACCAGGCTGGCCTGGAACTCAGAAATCTGCCTATCTCTGCTTCCCAAGTGCTGGGATTTAAAGGTGTGCACCACCACTGCCCAGCAAGGAAAACACAATTTAAGGTGATCCAAAATGCAGTCTCACAATCAAACACATTTGGAATGTGTCTGCAAGCAAATACAAGCAGAGTCTATTGTTAGGAGAATAGCAGGGTACAAGTGACCCAATCAGGGAAACGGGGAGCAGAGGGCGCTTTAGGTAAGGAGGGACAGTAGTTAAATACATAAGCAGGAAGGGGGTAAGAGCAGGATGTCTGAAGACAGTCATACATGTAAGTCAGTGTACCAACACTCTGTGTGTGTGTATGTATGTATGTGTGTGTTCCAATAGTCCTACCCACCTACGGAGTGTGTGTGTGTGTGTGTGTGTGTGTGTGTGTGTGTGTGTGTATCTGTACGTATTTCTTTTAATGAATTTTTTCTATCTGGGCTGACAAACTCCACCCAAGAGCCATGGACTGACAAATATACTCACTCACACTGGGTATGAGAAGCCCTCTTTTGGGTTGTTGGCCAGGGTTGTCAAAGAGACTCCCAAAACATTGTTGACTATGCTACTGCCATAAGTTAAGCCACAGAGGTAGAAGGAAAATCTCTGTTGTTGAAGATACCATGTATTTGAAACACAACACCCAGAGGACCCAAGCTGGATCTGACCTGAAAGTCCCTTTCCTAAGGACTAGCTTTCATGGTACTAGACGGCCTCGTGCAAGCTGCCAGAGGAAAGAGGCAGTCAACAGTATTAACCAACTATAATGACTATTAACTACAACAATGACTGCTATGGCACAATAACCCTAAGGCTACAATACAGACACATGAATTTTGGCAGTAACCCACAGCTCTCTAAATGCCACTTAACAAACAGAAAATCATGCCTGGTACTAGAAACCCACCCAGCTACCTGGAGCTAGTGTAGTTTTGGATTTTGGAGAAGAACCTACAACTTTGCTAAAACAGCCTAGTCTCTATTTGCGTTCTAAATGCCTAGCCCTATGTCCAGATGTAAGTGTAGTCCTTCCCCTTAATCAGGGAAACTTCTCTTTGTAGCAGATGGAGACCATTACAGAGAACCACAACTGATCAGAATGCAGAGCTGTGAAGCCCAGTCCCAACCAATACAACCAAACTCCTCACCAAAAGCTCAGAGATAGTTGTAGAAAAAAAGGCAGAAAGACTGTAAGAGCCAGAGGAAAAGGAAGTTTGCTGTGAGATTGTGTCTCCTAGAAATGTCAGAAGCTACACTCATGAAGCCTCACCAGTATGGCTGCCTTACCAAGACCTGAACAATGATGATCCAATGGACTTGCCAACACAGAGAGGGGAAAGTTCAGTAGACCTCAGCCTTAGACTAAGAACAAGTCAGCAACCAGGCAAGGCTGAGATCAGAAGAAATGCCTTCCCCAGGGACGAGCACATCAACTTGTTCTCCAATCCAAATGGTCATCCCTAAAATATATACATACAAGAAATAGTATAAGGATTGAGTAAGTGACATTTATATATGCAGATACGGCACGCTTGTGTGCAAGCACATGCACGCACGCGTACACACACACACAGACAGAGACAGACAGACAGACAGACAGACAGACAGACAGACAGACAGGGAAGAGGGAGAGAAACAGAGACAGAGACACATACAGAGAGAGAGAAATAAAAAAAATCAAAGAAAAAGAGGCCATGAATTTCAAAGAGATAAGGGGTGTATATGGAAGGATTTAGAGGGAGAAAGGGAAAAGATAAATGCTGTAATTACAATCTCAAAAAATAAAAAAATTAAGGAAACTATTAAATTTATTAGATATTTTACTTAATATAAAAATTGAATGTTTAGTGACTTTCGGAGAGGAGGCTTCATAACATTTCCCAAATTGGATGAGAATGCTTGGGGGTATAAGTCTAGCGTGCAGGAATGAAGATTAGAATTAGGGGTGGAACAGACAGAGACACAAAGAAAGATATTTAAACAGAGAATCACTTATAAACCATTTACTATCTAGTGGCATAATTGTGAAGAACACAGCCTAGTAACCTTTGGCCTAGATATTAATAAAGCCACATTCCACTTCGGGACACAGCCATACTTTGAAGTAAGCAGAGCTATCATGCCTGGTGTAATCAAAATCAGATCCGAAGAGAAAATGACTTCCAGGCCCCTACATCATTGACATAGGTCGAAGGCCAATTCCAGGAACCCCAAGCAAGGCCCAGGGTCACTGGCCACCAGATGCCCTTTGCAACATGCCACCCCTCCAGAACAGTAGCCATAGGAGCCATCATAGAAGCCACCCTCTTTGTCTTCCATGGGCTTCCTAATTCCCTCCGTTAGCCAGCCAGGGTTTTCTCAACCAATTGTTTACATTTCTATCTATTTGCCTTCTTCCAGGGAGATAAAAGAAAAGCAAAAGGCTACAAGTGATGGGAAGAGAAGGAAGCCAGGGGCTCTCCTGGGGGCATAGGGGCAGACACTAGGCATGCTCTCTAATGCAATGTGGCATTTGTCCTTCTTTCCCAGAAGCCCCTGGAAAAAGCAGCTTCGAGAGGGAGCCAAGAGCACTGCTAGTCTCTAGGGTCTGAACCAGTGACCCAGGCCAGAACACCAGCCTCTTAAGCTTGTTTGCCTTGCCTGCCTAGGTAATATTTGAGCAGCTGAAACACACGATGCAGACCCAGAAGCTCCAGTTTTAGGAGCATCCTGTGGCATGGTCATTCTCTGCCTGGATCAAAGGAGCCAGGCTGTTCAAACTCACCTGGAGGGACCCAGGTGAGAACCAAACAGACAATCCAATCACTAACCTCTCACATTAAGCATGCATAGTCAACTTTGGCAAAGGGCTGAAGACTTTAAAATTGCTATGTGTGGCACTGCACCAATGCAGATTGCAACAGCATCAGTTCATTAATAAAAGAGAAAGTATTGACATGGTCTGCAATCATTGTTAACGCTATCAAAATGAACTGCAATGATATGCTGTGCTTTGTGTTTAAAGACAATGCTCCTAACACCATATAATAAGTGCTTATTTTCCAGTGCACAAGGATTAGCTATTGTCCAAGCTACTAATACATTAGAAGGTGCTCACAGTGTGCACTTGTGTGCACATCATATATGTGCACACATCTAAATACACATATACACAAATGTAGAGGCATGTTATCATGCTCATGAACTGTTTTGGGGGTCTAGATGGCTATGCAATTTTTTTTTATTGAATTAGTTTTGGATACGTATGTCTGTTACGTGTATGCATGTTCACATGTAGGCACATGGCTATGTGCATGAAGGCCCAAGGTTGAAGTTGGTTGTTCCTCCATTACTCTCTACCTTGTTCCTTGAGACAGGGTCTTTCAGTTGAATCCAGAGCTAACCAGGAGTCAAGTCTAGCAAGCCAGCTTACTTTTGGGTTCCTGTGTCTCTGATTTATGGTGCTGAAGTCACAAAGAGGCCACCAAGTCCATCTATGATTTATGTGGAGCTTTTAAGAGCCGAGCTCCATCGTCACACTCGCCACAAAGCCATCTCCCCAAGCCCAGGGAATTCACATCTTTAAAGACAATTATATTTTCCCCTTGCAGTTCGTTTCCATCGTCCTTAGTTTCAAACTACTGAATGCTGTTGGCTCTCTAACTCAGCCCAGCAGTGGGGGAAGGCTCAGGCTTACACCTCCCTTCATGTTCTATCCCCCAAGTCTCATCTGTATCATGTGATATGAGACAGCTGAGGCATCGGACAAACACAGTGACCAACTCAGACAAAGGCCACCTCACTACTGAGTGAATCTGTCACTTAGCTGCATGCCTGGTATGGACAGGACACTGGACTCTTAAAATGCCTTTGTTTTAAGACCCAGGATCTTAAAACATTTCTCACCAAATTTTTCAATTACAGAAGTAATAAATGCTCATTAGGGAAACTCTAAAAATATGTGTATTCTTAGAAAAAATAATAAAGCAAATCTTGTTTCATTTTCCCAATACAGCTACAGCTAGCATTTTGGTAGATTCCTCTCTGGTTTTTTTCTTTGTGCATTATAGAAGGCTTAATTGTATCATGTTTTTCCCCTTAATGTTATTTCATGAGACTCAGTTACAAGATTGGCCTTTAGAGACCAAATTTCCAGTGGCTGTGTAATATACAAAATCTATTTAACCATTCCCCTATAAATAGTATTTAAATCAATTTCAATTTTAAATGGGGGTCACACTGGCTTAGAACTAACTCTGTAGGCCAAGCTGGTCTCAAACTGGCAATCTTCCTGCCTCAAGTTCCCAAATGCTAAGATTACAGGCATCTTCCACTATGACCAGAATAATTTCAGTTTCTGGTATGCTAAGTAATGTTGAAATGTATACTTAAATGATTAAAATCTACTGTTGGTTCCTGCAGAAAACCACCATTAATTCAAAGGACTTGACTGCTTGCACGGCTCTTGCTAAATATTTGTGAATTGTTTTCTAAGAGCGTTGCACTAGTTAGAATTCCCACAGCCACGCTTCAATGCAAACAAAGCCAGTTTTGAAGCACACCTCTGGGAATCATTTATCAACAACTGCTTATGATGTTGTTCAGCTCCTTCACGGTCCCTGCTTTACCTGTCTCTCTGTACCTGCCGAGGGCCTGTGTCGAATCTCCATCATGAGCATACAGACCATCAAGCATGGGAGTGCTCATTCCAAGGCCTCCATCCCGGGAACTCAGGCCAGAGAAACCTTCTGATCCATCAATATCTATCTTCCAGGAACACTCTAGCAAGAATGGCATCTCTATATACCTCACAGGAACCATCTGCATTTAGTATGGTGATCCTTAGCAGATGAACAAACCTATGTAGCCTTTGGACTTGTATTCAGATGCAGTGGTCTCTAATTTTATACTCTTTTCCTGAATTTTTTAAAAAGTCTTATTACAGGTATTTATTTTGTGTACATGCATGTATGTGTATGCACAGGTGCGCTCTGTGTGTGTGTGTGTGTGTGTGTGTGTGTGTGTGTGTGTGTGTCTGTGTGTGTGTGTGTGTGTGTGATAGTGCACATGCCATGGGGGATACATGTATAGGTCAGAGCTAATTCTTTCTTTTTATCATTTGACCCCAGGAAGTCCATCTCAGGTTATCAAGCTCAGTGGGTAGCCTTTACCTGCTGAATAACAGCCCTCTCTTCTTATGTTTTTTTTTTAATTTTTTTATTAGATATTTTCTTTATTTACATGTCATATGATTATTCTTTTTTTATGTTCTTTCCTAGTGACCTAGTAGAAATCATGAGAGTGACACCAACGATTCCCACCTCCTTAGCCACTCACTTCCCTAGCTTTCCTTACAAAGAATTCCAGAATTGTGTCAGACACCGTCCGTGCAAAAGACATTGCTGACATATTACAACCAGATGCCAGATGTAAGGAAAAGTGTGTGTGTGTGTGTGTGTGTGTGTGTGTGTGTGTGTGTGTGGTGTATTAGGGAAGAACACAGCTTTTGCCCTTATGCTTCAGCATGCATCTCTGTCCAGTCATCCCCAGAGACTGGTGTGATTGTGAGCCCTGGGTTAGTTGCTTAGTGCCACTGCAGCAAGTTGGGTTCCTTTATTCCCTGTCTCAGTGTCCAGATAACTAGCCATAGAAGCCATAAAATGATGAGATCCCTGCATCTCTAAGGAATGCAGTGAGCCAAGTCTGAGAGATGCCTGCATTCCAGTGAAGGAGTCATCTCGTCTTGTAAGTGGAAACACCAGAAAAGTTGACTGTGCCTACATTCCAGTGTCCAAGTGGCCCACAGGGTGCCTAGGGAAGGGACAGAGACCAGTTACTTAACCAAATGAAGCAGAGAGACAACGACAGAATCCTTTCCCCTTCCCAAGGACTCAGACAGCACAGTGTGAGCTGTGATGCAAGCCTGGATCATGCTGAGGATGATACTGGCTTGTCTTTCCCAGTTCTCAACATCCAAGGTCAATGCCACACTAAGTTCATAGAGCTTTGAAGTTCTCCATGAGGATAACAGCTGGAGAACAGACCCACAGAGAAACTGCTGGTCAGTGGAACCTGGGGCTACCTGCCTCTGAGGGGAAGCACAGAGTGAAGATAGTATCATTTAAAAAAAGGAAAGAAAAGAAAAGAAAACCAAGGTGATGCCTTCAAGTATCTTAGCAGACTTGGGCCATGGCATGCAGAAGTGTCCCCAAACCCACACTGCTTTGCCTTTTCAGGAAATGTGTATGTTGAAGTTTAGCTTCACAAAATATTGTGACTCTCTGGTTAATGAAGCCACTGCCATGGGCCAGATCCTGGCTCAATCAGAGAGCTTTGCATATGAACCTGGGTCTGTGTATCACACCCAACCCCAGGAAGTGCCATAGTGAGCTGGCTAGGGACCTGAGTCACAAAGAGCCCGAGGGAACAGGAGGCTCACAACTACACCAGCCTCTAGGGCTGCGTGGTCAGACAATCATGCTGAGGCCAATTTTACATGTAAACATGTGTTCTTGCCTAGTACAGCAGAACACACACCACTCCCCCAAAGTTAGTCCAATCACTTTTCCTTTTGTCTGGCTGTAACCCCGAGCTAGCAATGGCTCATCCTCTTCACTGGCAGAAAACACTGAAGCACCATCATATCTAGAACCTCTTCTTATACAAGAGAGGAAGCGTGTGTGTGCACAGATGCATGTGCGTGTGCACAGATGCATGTGCGTGTGCACAGATGCATGTGTGTGTACACAGATGCGTGTGCATATACACAGATGCGTGTGCATGTGCACAGATGCGTGTGCACAGATGCGTGTGCGTGTACACAGATGCATTTGTGTGTGCACAGATGCGTGTGCGTGTGCACAGATGCGTGCACGCGTACACAGATGCGTGTGCGTGTACACAGATGCATGTGCAGCCATGTGGACACGCATTACACAAACAGAAGGCTGAAGCAGCAAGGGCTCATCCAATGAATCATAAGCACACATCAAAAATCTAACCATTTGACTAAATCTGTGCCTGACCAAAATCATATCTTTTTTGAATGCTGGAGCGGCTGATCTGCAAATGATATGAGATCATTCAGAGCATAGTTATTCAACACTGATCTCTTTACTCTCTGAGTTATTGTACTTTAATTAACATTTAGTAAAAATCGTGAGATGATCCATGAAGCAGCTCTATGTAGGGGATTCCCCGAAGCTCAGAAGAGAGAGGCAAAAAGAACCCAGTCTATTAACAGGCATTGAAAGCTGGGCACCGTGCTATATACAACAGCAATGTAAGT
Organism: Montemys delectorum; assembly: GCA_019843815.1. Lineage (NCBI taxonomy): Eukaryota > Metazoa > Chordata > Mammalia > Rodentia > Muridae > Montemys > Montemys delectorum. The sequence goes on along the minus strand of JADRCD010233665.1, from coordinate 36,942 downwards.
GCTTGGGAAGATGGAGAAAGGATTGTGGATTTAAGGGCAGCTGGGCTATATAGTGAGATTCAGCCTCAAAGACAAAACAAAGCAAGCAAACAAACAAAATGCCTGGATGACTGACCAACAACTGGTTAGCTGACAGACCGACTGACTGACTGACTGGCTGGTTGGCTGGCTAACTGACTAAAAAAGAATATTAGAAGAGCCTATTAGCTGCTCCACACAGGACCAGCCATCAAGGCTGGGGAATGGCAGGAAGAAGGCAAGTTTGAAAGAAGACCCGCCCGTCCTGCCAGTCCTCACTCACCAGGGTCATCCCACCATGGCTAGCCAGTATGCCTGACAGCCCACAGTAGTCCAAGAGCAACAAAGACCTCCTCTGACGGGAGAAAACCAGACTATGTTTTTGTCTCTGGCCACTCCCCCAGCAGCCTGGGTCCTGCCAAAGGACGGCAGGTCAAGCCTGGGAGAGCTCCAGCTGGCCCGGTTCCCCTCATAACTGCACTTGGCTTCATTAACCCAGCTCCCCCCACCCCTCCAGCCAGTGGGGCAGGAAGCCTTCTCCAGGCCTGTTTTTCAGCCTGTGCTTTTTTTCTCTCTCAGAAGTGGGGCAGATGGTTGCTACAGGAGAAGGAGAGCCTACTGGGAAAGGCAAGGGTGAGCTGCCCAGGCTTGGGATGGCACCTCAGGGCTGTGCACTCAGGCACCCCGGCACCCACTCCCCTGGCATTTCCTGGCACAGCCCCTCCTGATAAGCTTAACCTTTGTCTGAGATCACTGGACTTCTGCCTCAGAAAAGAAAACACTGAACTGAGCGTGGAAAACAGGGGGAGATGGGATGATGCCAAAAACCTTGCTGGAAATCCTTAGCAGGGATTACGGTCTCCAGGATATGTTGCCCATGACAGGGTACTTTTGTGCTAGAGCTCAGAACATCTGAAAGTCTCAGAGAATGTATTCTCTAACCCGAGGCTTCTCAAACTTTCTGTGGTGGAGAGCCTTTCGGTGAAAATTTCCAGTCTTTCACAGAAGGATACTTTTGTCAAATACCAGAAAAATGACTAGGAGAAATAAAATAGCAAATGAAAGCATGCAAATTCATTGGGCATACTCCCTGATAACTGAACAATATCGAAGTGTTGTGTGCATTTCCAAGTGTTCGCCCTCTGCTAACTGCCCTGCACAGACCCTTAACAAAGCGTTCACAGACCATGCTCAGGTCTAGTCTAGACTCAGAGCTTCAGAGCTCATTAGAACAGCCCAATTTTGTGCCACCCAAGACCTACTGAGTGAGAATTTTGCCTTTGCAAAAAGCTCCCACATGAGTTTTGAGTATGTCTACATTTGAGATACGGTAGGAATGACCAGGCTGTTCAATGCATTGCAAAAGGTTTCTTCACACTCAACCCTAGAGATGTCTTTTGAGTAAAAAAAATGATATTTTGTGTTAAAGAATCTTAGCTGAGGGGCTAAAGGCATGGCTCCCTTCGTAACGAGCTCTCCTTTAAAAGAGAAGGGACTAAGCTTGAACCATAGGACACATGTGACATAAAGCCTGGCATGGTGGCATATGCTTATAATCCCAGCATTGGGGAAGCAGAGACAAGCAGATCCCTGTGGGCTGCTGGCAGCCAGCCCGACCTACTTGGCAAGTACCAGGCCAATGGAAGACTCTGGAGATGGGGAGCAGGACAAAGAGGGAGCCATTAAAATAAAATGAACGAACAAGGTAGATAGTTTCAAAGAAACAACATATGAAGTGGTCTTCTGGCCTCCACACAACAAATACACATATGTTCATGTATGCCTGCACACACAAGAGTACATGCACATGCATATGCATATACACATATACAAAAAAGCATATTAACTATGTTGGAATAGAGGCGTAAAGACGGACAGAGTCACCAAGCTAAACTTTTTTATGGATATTCGGTCACTGAGCAGAAACAAAGCAGAGAAAATATGGAGCATGGAGATCCCTGCTGTGGCCGGATGATACCATGGCTTAGAACCTTCTAGACAAGGAATGCCATACAGGCTAGATCAACAGTAAGCCGGCAGGGTAAGCATGAAGGGTGGGAGATGTTTCAGAGTTGCTGTGAAGATACAGAGCATTTCATAGGGTGACTTGGAAAGTCCAAGATCAAGGAATGGGGGCAACTTGATTCCATAACTGAAAGGGCTGGCCTGACTGGAGACAGTAGCCTATTTATTTACGCCACGTCTATTGGCCGGCTGATTGGTATCCGAGGAGTTGGTTACCAGTCACTAGCCTCTGCACCCTCAGCTCTAACTTCTCCCCTCATCTGTTTGGGCCATTAAAGGCTCTCCACATCCTAGTCTGTCTCCAGCATAGAGCCAGAGAGGCTGGATGCTCCCAGGGGCCTCTCTGTCCTCCATCTTCCTACATGCCTCTACCTCTGCCTCAGACTGCAGACTTGTTTCAATCAATTTCTGCTGAGTAGCAGGTTAGTATTTAATTAATAAAGCCAACCTGTACAGGAGTGAGAAGAGATCATGGTAGCATCAGCCACCCTTGAATTCTCTGGGCATCATGTAAGTATGACACTAAGATCAGTGTGGTCCCCAATAGGAGATTCTTCTCATTCTCCAATATAATCAAGTCTTAGATAGAGAGTAATCCTTGAGAGTGGGGTCTCCAGTGATCATCCTTCCCAAGTCATCCAGCCAGTCTGTTTTCCTGCCTGAGACCAAAATGAGAAAAGTGATATTTAATAAATCCTGGGATTTATTAAATTAAGCTTAGTCACTAAATGACAGAGACATTTTTTATGTGCGTATATTTAACATTATGTCATTATCAACTCCTTCGACTCTCAGTTTGTGTTCAGAACACTTGTTTGTGATCATTGCATTTCCTTTGGCCTTGGCCTTGTATCTTTTGCTCCCAAAGGGGCTCCAGCATTCAAGCCCCTGAAGAATAAATCAGTGTGAGTTTGGCCCCATAGCTCTTTCGTCTTATTCCCTTGAGTCCCCAGGCCCCCATGCTAGTTTCAAGAGTGGGTCTAGGATTCAGGATAGGAGGAATTTGAACCAGAGGTTCAGGGGATTGTCTCATTCCCTCCTCTCTCCTAATCCTGCAAGACATTGGGGAACACTAGCCTTCATTGCTCCACACTTCAAAGTGGGACTGCAAGCCCTGTAACAGATGAAGGGTCTCTGAGCTGAGGGTGCATAGCAAATAAATAGGCTACTGTCTCCATTCAGGCTAGCCCTCTCAGTTATGCAATAACTGAGTAATAAAGAGTGCCAAGCAGCTCAGACAAGCTGTGGCCTACTCACAGCTCTGACTGGAAGGCATAGCTACAAACTTAGCTATCACAAACATCTTCTGACAAAGTTAGCCTCCAAACAAGCCAGAGTGTGACCCACTCAGCTTTGTTCCTCATGGGTAACCACAACACCCCACCCTTGCAGCCGCCCCTAGAACTGCTTGTCTATGTGCAACATATCACTTGAGAACCAGAACACTCGGCTGGGCGTGTCCTCTCATTGGTTGCTTATGAGTTGGGCTGTGACATCTTTTTTCCAATCTGTGCTTTTGTGTTTTCAGTCTTATAAAATGATGTCATCAAGAAAAAGAAAAATTCTTGGCTGGTGACTCAAAAGCCAGGGAGCAGAAGAGGCTATTGGAGCAGTAAGGGACACAGAGGGCTAGCTCTGTCGTTTCTCCTAGGCTCCATAGTCTTGAGAAGTTCCTATTGACCCCCTACCCTTCCCCCTCTCCTCCTGAATGAACAAAGGGCTGATGGATCCTTGTTTTTGTCCTCCCCCAGAAACCAGGAGGAATGATTGGAAAGATGATGTACATCCAGCTAAGAGGATGGACTATGCCACATGTTAAGCAGAGAAGCAGTGGTATGTGTGCCTGGTAGTGTGGCCACCTTCCAAGGTAACCACATGGCTTCTATACTCACGGCTATTCATTCTACATTTGTGTTCCCCTACATAAACAACAGGGATGAATAACACATTACCCTGAGCCTGGAGAGGTGGAAGGCCCTTAGTCAACCTTTGACCTGAAGATCGATGAATGAGCAGGGTTGATGGCAGCCACAAGGAAGGAGTCACAGGTGGAGCATGCAAAGGAAGAGACCTTAGGGATAGATACAGCCAGTTCAGGTTACCAATAGTGGTGGGGACCTGGGGGACCAGATCCTATCTCTTTCTTTCCATTGCCATTCTTCTGCTAAGGATGCTTACCACATTGTTCCCCGTCACCAGGACAGGAGACTTAGAAGTTCATAGAGTCTATGAAGACTGTGGAGCTCAGTGAAAGACCCAGGACAGGCATGTGTCAAAAGCCACCCAGATTTGTTTGTTTCTGTCCTACTCTGGGCCTTAAACTCACTAGACACTCAGCCCATATTATGAAATGTAGTAAGTACATATATACATGGCGGAAAAATTAGGCCTTTATCATGGTGGGGACAAATGAGGTCCAGTATGTTTCCAAGTGGGGATAACAGGTATTATTTTCAGATATTCATGGTTTCATATCTGTCTTTTAAATGTAAGATATTTTCCCCAGCCCACCCTTCATTTACTTGCAGAGTTCCCCTCTCTGAGTCCCCAGCTCAGATTCACCATAACCTGATAAGTGGCTCAGGTGACAGAGGCATCTGATGGGTTTCAGATGCCCAAGAGGAGTAAGTTGCTGTCTGGTCTCAGTATTCTTCTAGGTGGTTTGGGGTGCTCAGCCTCTGTGCTGTCTCCTGCCTGGCTTGACAGCTGCTGTGGACACAGCCAGTATCTAACCTGCTCTGGGCCATCCCAGTGGAACCCTGTCAGACTGTGGATATCTTATAAATCACAGTTGTCCTGGTCACTGTGCATGCAAAGATCCCAGGCCAGTCAGTAGATACACATGAATATTGTTGTTCACAAAACTTCAGTGGTGCGCAGATATGGTGCCTCTGTGGCAGATGAGCAACCAGGTCTGGGTGTCTACCAACACAGAAACCTCTCTGCTCAAGCTAAGAAGGACCACCTAATTTTCCCCAGCAAGGCCCTGCCTGCTTTCTTCACCCCATAGATGAATTACATTAAACTGTGAGAGAACCCTGCTCCAATTGTTAATTGCAATGCTCTGTGGTTTCAAAGACTATTCCCCAGCAACTTCTTGGAGATCTCTACACATCACAGCTAACCTGTGCTCACTCTGTACTTGTGTAACATGCCCACTCCACCATCACTATGGCCTACTCCAGTGGTGGCCCTTATCTCCTCCACTCATAGGGACACCTTCTTCTCTATCCAAGGCTCCTGCAGGTCATTACTTTGAATCCCCAACCAGACATTGGTTCACTAAGTTAAGAAATTTTCCCTTCTTATAAGGCTATCAGGCAAACACTGAAGACACCTCCAGGCACACAGTGGAACTGTTGGTTGGAGCTGATTTCTGGAGGGGGTGTCATGAACCCAATGTCAGATCCATGAATGGAAAGAACACAGCCTTACATTACAACTAGGCTTTGTAGCCAGGGCTAAGAGCCCACAGCTCCTAATTTTATTATCCCAGCATTTACTTATTCTAACTGAGAGGTAGTTATGGAGATTGCACCAGAGGCTACTGTACAGGACACTTAAAATATAGAGGGGCAGCAAGACAGGATATCAGCTCTCTGGAGATGCCAGAACTAGGAAAGACAGAAGAAAGGACAGTGTGTTGAGGAAAGACTGTGTTAGGTGCCCATGGCTGAGGCTCCAGACACCCCATGAGTGCAAAGAATGCCCAGTTCGGTGGGCTAAGGGGAAGCCAAATTCATCTGAAATGCCAGGACATGGATCCCTCTTCAGAGTGGGTATATAAAGCCTGGGGTTGCCTGAGAAGCCTAGCTGTGCAGCCAGAAGCCACCCCGCCACCAGACACATTACCAATTCCAGGCACAGAGCCCATAAGACCCAGGCCACCCATTCACACCACAGTGTCTTCTTTATTTTTTCCCATGCTAACTGGCCTCCCTGTCTGACCTTCCCCAAGCCTCCAATAACCTGGGTGTCTGTCTGGCTAGCAGCCATCCAGAATTTATTTTTTTAATTTTTTTCCAAGCCCTGGCTGAGACCCAAGACACATGGGAAGGGGTGGAGTAAGGGGGATGGGCTCAGCTTATGCTTATGCTAAACCTGCTCTTCCATTCAGCCCATGCTGGGCAGCCAAGTTGCCTCTGAAGTGATGCCCAGCCGGGAAGGGCTGCCTCTGTCCTACTCTCTAGGGACTGCCAGACTGAACTAGTGCAGATGGCACCGGCAGATGCCCGTATCCAGGGAGCTCCCTCCTCCTGGCTAATGAGGGAGCAGGTGAGAGAACCAGAGAACCAGACCAAGGGTGAGAAGTGGAACAAACACTAAATTAAAATTAGGAAACCTGGATTCTAACCCCAATTCTGTGACTAATATGCTGGTGACAGTGCACAAGTCACATTGCATAGGGACACCTCTCTGAACCTGGATGTCCCTGTGATCTGGGTCCATGCCTCTGCTCTAGGAGTAAGCAAATGGATTTGATAGGAAACAGCCCAGGTCCTCATTTCTATACAACTGAGCTGATGTGGAATCCTGGGCAAATCCTGCTAACCTCCTGCTAAGGTCACATTCCATACAGATCAGGGCCAAAACAGAACTAACATAAAGGTTGCAGGCCACCAATGTCAGAGGATTCATGAAGCACTCTTTTATCTCCTCCACTGCCCAATGGAGTCCTCCAACGAGTCCAGTGTGGAGCCTGCAGTCTGTCCACCTATCTAGTCCTGCTCTGACCTGCCTTCCATGCTTCCTTCCCTTACTGGCTCTCTTGTAACCCAAATTCTCCACACCATCAGAAGCTTAGATCTATCAGTCTACTACATTCACAGTCTGGGAATTATCAGCAACCCATCACATCCTCGTGTGGCTTCCCTTTGGGAGCAGTGGGCTACTGCACCGTCCTGTAGATGTGAACCTCATCCCCCTACAGACCCACAGCAAATGGACGTCAGACAACAAGAAGGACATTTGAGCATTTAACTATTCCTTTCCTACTTGGAAGGGATGGAGAGAATTCAGACAGCAGCAGCAGCAGCAGCAGCAAAAGCTGGTTTGGTGCTAATATAAAGGTGAGCCTGGCAAGCCCTCCAGACTTCTTTGAAGTGACAAGACTGAAAAATCAGTTTCTCATATGTTAGTGAGCACACTGGAGGATGAGGGTGGTTGGTCGTCATCTGGGGCAGAGAGAAGTTTGCAGAGTTGAGGACAGACCAGGCAGGGAGTTGCTTTACATGTCAATACTATCAAAGGAGGGTACAAATGAAAGCCTGGAGAAACTCTGTAGAAAAGGGTACAGCAAGAAGAAATGGGGACAGCAGCTTGGAGCCAGGCAGTATCCTTTCTAAGTTTTTCAGGCAGCCGTACACCTCTGAGCTATGCACTACATGAAGTCTCCAAGGCCTGGGACAGCAGAAACATAGAGGAAGGACTGTTCCCCCACCCCCACCCCCAACACACACACCAGGATGCACAGGTGCCTCTGATAGACCTTTGCTGATTAATTCTAATTGTCAATTTGACATAATCTAGAGTCACTTGAGAAAGAAGTCTCATTGAGAAATTACCTATATTAGGTTGACTTATGGGCATGCGTCTGTAGGGGGCTGTTTTGATTAAGTTAATTGCAGTGAGGAGATCCACCACCATGGGCGGCACCATCCTCTGGGCTGGGGATCCTGGACCGTATGAGAGTAGAGAGAGCAAGTTCAGCATTAGCATGTGTATGTTAATTCGTTTCTCTGCACTGTTGGCTATGCATGTAACATAGACAGTTGCTTCATGTTCCTATCACCTCAGCTTTCCTGCAGGGACAGATGGCAAACTGGAATTATGAACCAAATAAACCCTTTCTCATTTGATTTCCTTTGGCACAGTAGCAAAAGGAAAAATAACTAAGACAGACCACCTAGCAACTGTGGCTGGCCAGGTCACAAGATAAGGCTCAAGATGTGGTGCCAGCTCCTTGCAAAGATGGGGAAATGCCATTTGACTCTGCCTACAAGAAGAAGCAGGAAGACCAGATGCAAACTCTGTCAGGAGACACTGAACCTGGAAAGGATGATGATGAGTACCAGGGCCTTGGTGGCCAAGAGATGCATGGTGACACCAGTCCCTCCCCAGTGCAGAACCAGACACTTCACAATTGGGGCCTGCAGTCCCTTATCAGTGCTGGGCCAGACTCCTCACCCCTGGGACCTACACTTTTTTTGGTCAGGGGACCTTTTGTTCTGTCTGCTCCCTAGTAATGGAAGACAGTTTCCCAAGAGTGTCCTAGCTTGATGGAGCATACACTGATCCCGGAGCCTTTCTAGGAAGGACGATGCAGCCTAGGGCTTTTGATGGTCACATGATTAGACCTGAGAGGTCTTAGGTCAACTGTATCTCATAAATATAAAGCTGGTTGCATCAAACCCAGCCTGAAATGTCCCTGCCATGGATGACAGGGCAGGACACAAGGGAGTCAGATACCCACCAGAGAGGCCCATGCCAGGCCCATGCTCTGAAATGCAGAAAATATCCTAAGGCAGTAGTTCTCAACCTGTGGGTCCTGACCTCTTTGGGGGAGTCAAACAACCTTTTCACAAGGGTCACATAAAACCATTGGAAAACACTTATCAGTATCAAATTTAGAGTTATGAAGTAGCAACAAAAATAATGTTTTGGTTGGGGTCACCACAACACGAGGTACTGTGTTAAAGGGCTACGGTATTAGGAAGGTTGAGAACCACTATCCTAAGGGAATGAAGAGATCCAAGACTTCTCTAGAGAGCCATGGAAGTCTCTAGCACAATAATAACCAGCACTTATGTAGCACTCATGGATACTGAACTTTTGTTTCCACGACAGTAAGATAAGTGGTGTTTAATTCACATTCTAGAGCCACAAAGACTGAGACACAAGATGATTAAGAGTCATGCCTGAAGTCAAAAGAATAGATGAGTAATAGTAAGATTTTACCTTGGAGATGTTCTTTCCAAAATCTGCACTCCTCCCCAACAATCAGACAGTCTTATGGAACCCAGATTAGCCAAGAATGACCTTGAACTTCTGAACTTCATGCCTCCACCTCTAAAATGTCAGGTTACAGAGGTGCACCATCATGCCAGGTTTATGTGGTACTTGGCATTAAACCCAGGATATGCAGAGTAAGTACTTCGCCAACTGAATTATGTCACCCAGCTCAAAGCCACACTCTAAGCCAATATATGGCATGGCCTCTCCAGATTGAATGGGCCTACTGGCTTCTTCAGGGCCTGTCCTGGACTTCTTTTTTTGTTGTTGTTTTTTCAAGACAGGGTTTCTCTGTGTAGCCCTGGCTGTCCTGGAACTCACTATGTAGACCAAGCTAGCCTCGAACTCAGAAATCTGCCTGCCTCTGCCTCCCAAGTGCTGGGGTTAAAGGTATGCACCACCACCGCCCTGCTGTCCTGGACTTCTTGGAATGAGAACTTTGAGGCTGGCCAAGCTCCACGTTCAACTGACCCTGAGGGACTCCACACACCAGACTCATCCTAGGCTCCTGTCACTCTGACAGCTGCCCGGGGTGGGGGTTGGGACCTCACATTGCTCATGTTCTCTGCTGGGAAACCCAGCCATCCATTGGAGGCTCAAACTCCTCTCTGTAACCATTCTTCTCGAAAATTGTACAAATGCTGGAAGATAAAAGCGTGGGGATGGGCATGAATGGAGTGGGTTTTTCAGAAACACCGTTTAACATCAAGAGCCTTCTGATGTGAGCGATTTGGATTCTGGTGCATTTCTGGATTGTTTGTTGAATTATGCATCAGCAGCTTCTGTTGCCGTAAGAAAAGCACCACCGCCACTCAGGCTGTTCTGAAACCTGCAGCAATGGAGACATTGGGCGCACAGTTTGGGTAGTGAGATTTGTCTTTGATGACAGCAGAGCAGCAGAAAGAGAGAAAAAGAGGACTGGGTATATGGAAAAAAAGGAGTAGGAAGAATCCAGGGAGCAGGCAGGAGAGTCCTCCACTGAGGTAGCATGCTCTCAAGTCAACCTCACACCAGAAAGAACCAAGAGGTGAGCTGTTGGCTGACATAGACTCAGACTTCCCAGGTGTCCATCCTTACCATGAGCCAAAAGGCCAAGAAAGAGCCAGAACTCACCCTCATCGGGGATGAAACACACCCAGACTGTCAATCGCTTATTAACAACCACCTGAAGTGGGAAGTTCTCAACTAAGTTTGTCCTTCCTTTTTACTGGGTCAAGGGCAGTTCTTCCATTCACTGCAGGCTGATATCCTTAGCATAAAGTTGCCGCAGTGGTCAGTACACCCATGTCACAAAGGGCACGGAACAGGGAGGGGAAAGAATCACAAATGGCATGCATGCTGCTTGGTGGCTGGAAGGCAATTAGTCTCTTGACATCCCAACAGCTTTCTCCTTCCATCAGATCTGACCACCTATCCTTCTGAGGAAGCTCTCAGCATCTCTGATGGCCCCCAATCTGATAGAGCCCAGTTGGGGGCCTACAGCAATGAGAAGAAACCATATAAAAACCCCCAAGCCATCTGCTCCAAAGCTGAGCTCTGCCTTTACAAAGACATGAACCTAAGCGGATTATTTAACTTGCCGTATCTCAGTTTCCCCACCTGCCAAATCAGCTTATCATTGTTCTTTTCCTTGTTGGACAAGGATCTGTATTGGAATGTTGCAGCACAATGACAAGCAGATATGGGACAGTCAGTAAACATTATCTTGCTGGTTCAATTGTTAGTCTCAAGTGGAAGGAAGGAAGGAAGGAAGGAAGGAAGGAAGGAAGGAAGGAAGGAAGGAAGGAAGAAGAAAGTAAAGAAAAATACTGTGATTTTAGAAGACCTATTGGGTCAGCCAGTAAGGCTTTATGGAGTTTCTTGCTCATTGAAGGGACTGTGTTCTCACCAGGGCAGCGCCTGCTTGGTCTCTCAAACAGTGAACCCCATACCCACATCAGTCAGGCCAGGAGGCCCCAGGGAGTATGTTGGCATCATGTCAGTGGAACCGCCATCCATGCTAGTCTGGCAAGAGCCTCATCCCTACTGTGGTCCTATTCAGGAAGCCAGTGAGCCAAAACTACTCTCTTGGGCTGGCCCTGTTTAAGACTTGGGCTCCAGGGACACGGGGAGGCCCCTCAGCCCAATTATAAATCAATCTAGCAGCTCTCACAGAGCCCACAGCCATAAATGGCTCTAAAAGCTCATCCCTTTTCGGCCTGCATGCTCAGGGCTCCAGGATTAATGAGCATCAGCTGGCAGCAAGCTGGTAGGGACAGATGCTGACCTAATGAACAGGGTGGCCCAGCCTATGCCCATTGGACGTGGGCAAGAGCAGACAGCAGGTGTTCTTGTCACGATGGCCCTTTGCTGAGTGTCATTTTGAAAGGCAGGGCTGTTGTCACCAAGGACATCTTATTACCCCACCCTGAATCACCCTCAGAAAAATATAAAACATAATTTGCAAAGGCCAAGTACCGCTATTTGCCATTGGGTGCAGGACTAGGTTTGTCTCAGGGACTCTCACCTGGAGGAAGGGCTGGGGACTCTGGACACTATTTCCCTCCCCACAACATCTGTTTGGCGCTGCATCTAAGTACAGAGACCCCAGTAGAACTTTTCTTGGTCACTTCCCTGGCACAGGCAAGTTCTTCTACACACGAACTTCGAGTTTGCCTGAAGTTGACACACAACTATGCAGGTTTTAAATAATGGCTAGTCTCCTCCAATCATGCTCACCACCAAAGGACACAAGATAGGCCTTGCTGAACTCATATGAGGTCCTAGCAAATATATATATACACACACATAACAGAAATGATAATGCTTGTCCATTGAGTACTTAAACTATGCCAGCTCTTTTGGTCATGAATTTATTTAGAAACTATACATGAATGACAGTGAGTAAAGGGTCACATTATAGGGAAACTAAGTGAATCAGAAAGGGGAAAGAGTACTTTGGCCAGAGAGATCATGAAGGACTTCCTGGAGGAGGCAGCACCTTCATGATCCCACTGCACTCCAGATCAGGGCTGAAGAAGGTTTGCCACAACATGTATGTATGCTTTGGATGGCAGAGATTTGGTGCCAAGGGTACATCTCACTTTGGAGGGAACTACAGCCTGAGAAGTGTTACCAGGATGAAATTTCAAAATCAGGGTCTTATCATCGACTACAGGTGTTTTCTCTTCACTGTGACTTTTTCTTTCCTGCATCTATCCAGAAGTTTTAGAGATATAATTTACACTTAGTGAAATATTACTAATACTTCTAATATTAAGTGTTGATGTTGGTGAAGTTTTGACAAATTGTGTTCTCCTGTGGAGCTGCAATCCCCATCAAGATCTAGAATATTTCTGTGGAGGATGAAGACTGAGAATGTAACCCTTAAATCTGATCATCTCAAAGCCACACCTGCTGAGCTAACTCCCCTCAGGACAAACAGAAAGCAGAGTCAAGCCCAACCTAGGCAGGTGAGTGCCTAGCCAATCAGGACATCATTTGTCTTTGCATCCCAAGAAGCAAGCTTCCCTGACAGGCACAGAGCGGGTGACACATTGCTGGTAAATCAGGGAACGAATAACCCTGTCCCCTAGGTAAAGCCTCCCAAGGAACCGGTACTCTTCTTTCTCTTGTGTGGCGCTCATGTCAAGAGTCCTCACCAGGATCTAGAAGAGCATTTTTCTGTTTGGCCACCACCTTGTTTCCTATGACATCTCAGAAAAGCAAGCTTGTGGCCATCCAGAGTACTCCTAAACTGTTCAGTTGGCTGAGCCTCAGACAAAAGGCGTCCCAGTCTCTGGTACCCCCACTTTTGCTTTCTGTGTTCATGGGCCACACCACTGCTGGGTGGTTTTCCAGCTAAGACATTTGCAAATCCCCTAGAGAAAACAGGCATTCTAAGGCCAACATCCAGAGACACGGTGAGATCCATGGGCTTCCCAGACTCTTCAGTACCCAGGTACAGCATAGCTGGCCACACAGCAACCCTTTTGCCCTGTAACAGACCCCAGATGTGCTCCCTTTGCTGGGGACAGCAGACTTCTCAGCAGCATCAGCCAGCTTTCCAGTCGATTCTTTCTCCTTTGCAGGATTGCACAAAGAGAGAAAAAAAATAATGCTGAACATTCTGCTCATGGAAGAAAAAATAGCAGCAGAAAACTGTCACATTGTTTGGTCTATTTTCAATTTCATTTGTGAGCCCTGCAAATAGCTATCTGGGCAAGCGGGCCAGAGGAGGTCTCCAGCAACCCAGCATACTCCATCCCAGCTCCAAGTGTGGATTTACAGAAAGACCCTTAGTCACGTCATCTCTTTATACTATAGTTCTGAACAATGTGACCACGGGGAGAAAGCTGAGTAAAATGTACAAGGGACCTCTCTGCACAATTTTTTTTGAAATTTTTGAGCACCTCTATAATTATTTTAGGCAGTTTTTAAAAGCATAGGTCTGAGTGAATAGTGCTATAGTCTCAGACTCAGAGTTTGAAAGGGTTCCCGTAATGCCAGTGTGCAGGCAGGGCTACAAATTCTTGTTCACACAGGCTGAGAAGGTCAAACAAACAAACAAAAAAAGCATAAAACCAGGAAGTCATTGGTATGCCTTCAGGACCAAAGGCTTAGTTGTGAATGAAACTGGGCAGAGCATGTACAGGAGTTAGGGGGAGTCGGCCTGGTGTTTCTCTCAAGGGTATAAGCATGACAGGGATGGAATTCAACCAGAATGCAGCAAAGGAGAGGAAAACAGACAGCGTGCAGGCAAAGAGCATCCTAGGCCAATAAGGACAGAGTGTAGGGATCTTTATGGAGAGATGGTTTATAAAAGAAGAACCACAACTTGTGCCACTCCTTCCTGACACCTGAACAGGTGGGTCTACGTACATCTGGGCAGCTATAAGCCCTTGCAAACTGTCAGGAGTAATTGTCAGCCAACAGCCAATTCTCCAGCAGGCACTTGGCATCCCTCAGCTAATCAAACGTGGAGACCTTAGAATGACTTCAGGAGACAGCATTGATGGGGATCGAGGTAAGCCATCCTCGTCCTCGTCATGGCTCATGTCCCTTTGCCTGTCTGTACATAACTGTCTTAGATATTTCCAGCTGAAAAGCCAGCCATGTACCAGAAAATCCTAGACATGACCTGGGAAAGGCTAACAGAAACCTCGGTGCCCACAAAGCAAGTTAATGTTCTTGACTTACAGGGTCTCTTGAGTCACTCACTGCTCAATGCCTCTATTCTTATTTTATACACAAGGCTAATAACTTGAGTATCTGTTGCCAAGCCCACAGCCAATTAAAAAGAACAAATTGAGCAGGATCAGCAGAGCTACATCAGACAAGATTACTGATGACAATGAACAGTGACAGGTAACAGACACCCTGATGGTTGGAGGAGGGAGACATCTATGCCAACTTACCCAGAGTGCTTACCTAACAAGGGGTCAGGACAGCAACGTGATGGAGACACTCAATCCAAGTTCTAAAAGACCCACAGAGCCTCTTTTTTCTTTACCTTGTGATTGGTATCAACTGACCTAAGATGTGTAGAGCAGTGAGTGACAGGGCCCTGTTACAGGTGACCAATGGGAGGGACAATTCCAGGAGCAGCACAATACAGTCCGAGTTCATGCCTAGTTTTTCTTCCTCTAATGCTATTACCCTGCCAGGCACTCAGAGCAAAGGGCAGGCTTTCCCAGAACCACTCGGCCTATCGCATGAATGAGGCTTCACCAAAAGTAGCTAAGAAGTGGGAGAACACTTCTATGTCCTTCCTATGTCCTCGGAACAGGCCCAGTGTTTTGAAGTCTATGGGTCTTGCTGTCACCTCTGGTCTAATGTGGTCAGACACACTGCATGTCCTTTACCCAGTTACATGTTATTCTGAGCACTCTCTCCCACCTGATCTAGCACTCAGGATCTACACATTATTAGCAAAGCACAGAGAATGTATCTGATCCAATACCATCTCTGGAAAACTGCTCCCAGGAGTAATTCAGAGCCTCTATCTGCCATCTGAGTTACATTGGCTAGCTTCACAGTTCAAAGTCAAAGGGTAAGCCTGCCCTGGGAATGACCATGTTAAGTGGTGACCTTTCTTTCTTTCTTTCTTTCTTTCTTTCTTTCTTTCTTTCTTTCTTTCTTTCTTTCTTTCTT